>JAWQFJ010001390.1:66424-103924 GCA_034096865.1 Theodoxus fluviatilis
ACTTCTTAGAGTTATGTCCCTTAGCCCAAGCGGTCGCATACAGTTCCCTTATTAACTCACTAGCTACCGACATACATGTGTTAACCCTTTATGATTATGTGTAAGGACTTCCAGTAGACGTCAACGAACATATGGCGGGAGTGCAGGGTGGTAACAAGAGCTGTGGGGTTAAAGTTCAGCTGCCTCGTGTTTCTTGGACCGCGCTGCACAGACGCGAGTCCTTGCGAGGCGTACATAGGCTGGTGTCAGCACGTGTCACCATTTGACTGCCTTTATACTGGCCTTAATAGTGTTGACACGTGTTGACATCTGCCTATTTCTCGCTAGTTTTTGCAAGATACCAGCGAAAGCAGCACGCCCCCATATTTTTTGCTGTCCTGGTGGTGATCTCGGACCCTTCGTTGCCATAACGACCAGACGATTACAACAGCAGTTCATCGGCTGCCATTGCCTCTTTCCTCCGGCATCTTTCGAGGCAAGCATGCAGCTTTGACGAGTCCAACAAGAAGTCACAGTAACTATCCAATGAGAAAGCAGATGAGACCGGTCCTCTCGAAATGAATCACTCGGACACCTGTTGTGATTCGAGTTCTGAGTCATCGTGTAGTACATGAAATGCCATTACAAATAATACAAAAAGTATTATGATATGTGCAGTGGTTGCCGAGTTATGAAAAGCTGAATATGTGTGTACCAAAAGAGACCTGAAAAAACCGAAATACTTTCAAGTCTGGGCTACATCTGGCGTAGCAACCCCTATTTGTCATCAAACTACATCAGTTAACTTTGCCAGAGCTAGTTCTTGCATACATCTCTCATCGGCTAATAGAAATGAGCTCTGTGTTCAGATGAGAGCCCGGGGCTTGTCACCATACCAAATAGTTGACCGAGTCTGCGAGCATGACAGAAGCTATGTGATAATGAGCTGGGGTGATTCGCAATCAGCCAAAAAGATCTCCACACGAAAATTGAAGTTCCTTTCTAAGAACGTAAAAATTATCGTCCAGCGGTAGATTTGAGATTTAAAACTCTCGGAGTACACGTAGGTATGGTCCAGCTTTCTGATTGATTTAAATATCAAAATAACTGGAGTTGCCCCCTTGAATGATGTTTGGTCACACCTCCATTAAAAATAAAAATCAAAGCGACTCAATTTAACAGGATTATTCTCCAAAGAATGAGCGAAGTGATTAGGAGCTTGTTACAGCCCCCTCAAAATCGGGGCTGCTGCTATATACAAATACAAAATAAACTCTAAAGAATACTCTAATTGTGGAATTCAGTTTGATTTTTCACACAGTGGTACGTAAATAAGAGCCCAGGCTTCACATTTTGGTCACAAACACGGTAATCAAGAGCCCTAGCTCTCTGACGCACGTACTTCCCCATCCCCGCTAGACTCTGGGTGCCACCACAGCACTAGAGCCCAAACTTAAAAAGGAGAGCCCCCACTTGTAATACCCTGGATAAAAATCATCACATCTCACTACTACGAATACAAAAGAATGAAACGTCACACTGCAAACACCCACCCTATACAGGGTTTAGTGACTCATTAGAGTGACTAACTGAGGCTACAGGCCGTCTTTTACGGTAAAACAGAACTCATTCGTTTTCATGCGGAACTCACGGCGCAAGGTTCCATTGTGTCCCCTGCACGAAATCACCGTCTGTAAGAACAAAGGCGTGCCGAACGAAACATTCAGATTGTCACGTGCACTTCAGGTCAGTCCCTGTCAGAGCTCCATCGCCCTTCATCCCCTGCCACACCGCCGCTGTGCATGCACTGCTTGCCGTCACTGCCGAGCTGTAGGCGACCTTCTTCACATCGTCTTGGACGTGCGTTTGTGTCCGGGTCTCGACTTGCCTCGTCACCGGTTCCTCGTACAGAGGTGACGTCTCCGTCCTCCTTCACGCGGCGCCCACGGGGTGTCGGTTCCTCGTACAGGGGTGACGTCTCGGTCCTCCTTCACGCGGCGCCCATGGGGTGTCGGTTCCTCGTACAGGGATGACGTCTTCATCCTCCTTCGCGCTACGTCCACGGGGTGTCGGTTCCTCGTACAGGGGTGACGTCTCGGTCCTCCTTCGTGCTGCGCCCACGGGGTGTCGGTTCCTTGTACAGGGGTGACGTCTCGGTCCTCCTTCGCGCTGCGCCCACGGGGTGTCGGTTCCTTGTACAGGGGTGACGTCTCGGTCCTCCTTCGCGCTACGCCCATGGGGTGTCGGTTCCTCGTACAGGGATGACGTCTTCATCCTCCTTCGCGCGGCGCCCACGGGGTGTCGGTTCCTCGTACAGGGGTGACGTCTCGGTCCTCCTTCGCGCTACGCCCACGGGGTGTCGGTTCCTTGTACAGGGGTGACGTCTCGGTCCTCCTTCGCGCTGCGCCCACGGGGTGTCGGTTGTAAAGTCGGAATCGCCCCCGCCTGTTGCCCATGACTGACCTTTCAAAGCTGAAGGCCATGAGTTTTCCCAAGAGCGCCACGATGAGGACGATGAAGACAACGCCTCCCAAGATGATCAGCCCCACAATTTCTGGCGTGAGATTGAGGGGTTTCCCTGAAAACAAAATTCACAGCAATGTATGCATGTAATGTAATGTAGTGTACTTTAATGCACCGTAATGTAATGTAGTGCATATATATAAACCAAACGGTTTCTGTCTATCTGTCCGTCCGCTCTATGCGTTCGGCCGCCCGTGCACAGATCTCCGCGAAATTTGGCATGTCACTCCCCCGTGACTGGATAAGGGAAGTCATCCCGTTTTGGAAGGCGTACATCCGACCGTTCCAGAGATATTCCCTCTGGAACTTTTTATTCATGAGACTGTTGTTGGCAAAGGAAGGCAACTCGGCTCCAACGTGTGGTTCGTGCTGCACGAGGTATTACAGGTCCGAGCTTGCTCATCTCATCACGCGTTGATGTTTGGTGAATGTGAAGGGGTGGGGGGGGGGGGGGGGAGGTATGCACGGTACGGTTATTTAAGGGGGGTGATGCTGGGGGGTGCGAAAAGACCAGGGGGGGAGTGAGATGGGGGGCGGAAGGTGGGGTATCTACGGTACGGTTATTTAGAGAGAGAGGGAAATGGAAAAGGTGGAGACGGGAAAAGGTGGACACGGGAAAAGGTGGAGACGGGAAAAGGTGGAGACGGGAAAAAGTGGAGACGGGAAACGGGAAAAGGTAGAGACGGGAAAAGGTGGAGACGGGAAACGGAAAAAGGTGGAGACGGGAAAGGTGGACACGGGAAAAGGTGGATACGGGAAAAGGTGGTGACGGGAAAAAGTGGAGACGGGAAAAGGTGGACACGGGAAAAGATGGATACTGGAAAAGGTGGAGACGGGAAAAAGTGGAGACGAGTAAACCATCTAGTGTATTATAATGCAATACAGTGTACTGTAGTGTAATGTAATGTAATGCAATACAGTGTACTGTAGTGTAATGTATTATAATGCAATACAGTGTACTGTAGTGTAATGTAATGTAATGCAATCGAATGCACTGCAACGCAAAGTAACGCAAAGCAACGTAAACTAACGTTAAGCAATGCAACGTGACGTGATGTTACGTTACGTAACGTTATGTATGTACAGTAATATCAGCGACCAGCTCATCAAAGTCCGTTTGTCCGCCCGTCCGTCCGTCCATCCGTCCGTCCGTCTGTCTGTCTGTATGTCTGCCTGTCTGTCTGTCTGTATGTCTGTCTGTCTGTCTGTCTGTCTGTGTTACTGTCTGTCTGTCTGTCTGTGTGTCTGTCTGTCTGTCTGTCTGTCTGTCTGTCTGTCTGTCTGTCTGTGTTTTTGTCTGTATGTCGGTCTGTGTTTCTGTCTGTCTGTCTGTCTATGTTTCTGTCTGTCTGTCTGTGTGTCTGTCTGTCTGTGTTTCTGTCTGTCTGTCTGTCTGTCCGTGTGTCTGCCTGTCTGTCTGTCTGTCTGTCTGTCTGTCTGTCCGTCTGTACGTCCGTCTGTTTGTCTGTCTGTCTGTCTGCGTGCGTGTCTGTCTTTCTGTCTGTCTGTGTTTCTCTCTGTCTGTCTGTCTGTCTGAGTGTATGTCTGTCTATCTGTCTGTGTGTATGTCTGTCTATCTGTCTCTCTGTGTGTATGTCTGTCTGCCTAAAATGGTGCTGTGAGGCGAGGCGAGGTGAGACATGTGCGTTTGGCTTGACAGGCTGACATTAGCAGAGGCGAATCATAGTTTTTAGCTCGCGAACTAGAAGCAGTTCCTGGCAGAAATCTTCAGTAAGCAAATGAAAGGACTACTTGTGCGTCAGTTCTGCACTACACAACTGAGAAACGAAGTGGATGCAGGAAAGGTAAAACGGAACGTATCGTGACGGGGAGATGAGGCTGATTTCAAACGAACGCAACGGTAAGTGAACACTTATAAGCACAATCTACAATACAGACAGTTACACACCGATGTTCATGAGTGTGACAAGTGGAGAGTTAATTATTTTGTTGAATTAAAATGGTTGTTGTTGAAATAATTTGTACATTGATTTTTATGCTTGGAGTGGCCTGGTTTAGTTTGACATACCACGTGCTGTTTGTTTGCATTGGAACGTCATGTGACGTCAGGCTGATTTAGCCAACGTAATTAAATTTACATTTGCATTCGAGATTAGTGGCTATTGTGCTTTGGTGGAATGCACCTCGTTGAGATGAAGAGCTGCATCGTGCCTTCATCGATAAAGCTGTCTTGTACAGGTATTGTGCATATTTTGTTCTTTCTATTGTTGAGCAATGATTGATGTGTTCATAATATTATAGCAATTTATAAAACTAATGGTATTGAAAGACAGACGATTTTTGGGAAATCAGTGATTCAACGGCTCATGTCAACCGTTATCATGAAATGTGATCTATGCTGTGTTTTCTAGCTGTTCAGTATTTGGGGCTGAATGCATATTGTCATAGCATAGACATAATAGGAGAATGAATGTGAAAATTGTTGAGTGAAAGTGAATTTTGGATTTATAAAAAATGTAAGCTGAAAAAGGTAGGAAATGAGTGGCTATCAAACAAGGAGAATTGGAGAATTCGGATTTGATTATGAGTCTCTAATGATACGAAACTTTTTGTACAGCTGCCAGGCTGGAGAAATAGCCTCAGCAAAAGTCACTCCCATCTCCAGACATCACTGCGGCGGACGCGTCGCAACGTCGGTGATGGAAAAACAGTGCTGGACCTGTCGCCAGAGGCTTTAGTGTCCTCCTTCTTTACACCATCACCGCGGAAAGCGACGGATGTATTGGGGACGACAGCACACCCACTGCAATTCGCCTTCAGGAAGGTCGTGAGTAAGGTGTAATGTCAAGAGAAGAAAAAAAAGTCCATGGCACCGACGCAATGAGAAATAGAGACTGATGAACAATCACACCATAAATTGATAGCCACTCATTAATTCGGTAACGACTAATCAAAACGTGACAGACCACATTTTATTATTATTATATTGTTCTGAACTTGGAAAGAGATTTGTCTGTTTTGGTAGTGCGATTGAAATCGCCAGAGATTTGTCTGTTTTGGTAGTGCGATTGAAATCGCCAGAGATTTGTCTGTTTTGGTAGTGCGATTGAAATCGCCAGAGATTTGTCTGTTTTGGTAGTGCGATTGAAATCGCCAGAGATTAATTGAACTACAACAATTCATGTTTTGTATAATTAAATAATTACATTGTTAACAACTGTTTATTTTTCTTTGTCTGATTGCAGCTGAATGATGTGAGTGTGTAAAATAGGATTTTATAGTAAACAGAGAAAGAACACGCTACATTCTGAAAAGGGGTTAATACATCTGTTCTCAGTTTGCAGTTTATTTGGCACATAAAAACAAAACCCCAGTACGTGAGCAATGCAGCCTCTGCACTTTCAAGTGTAGATTCTAGAAAAAAGAAGCAGAAAAGAAAGAAATACAGCTGCTAGTGATACTTCAGACTAGTAAAAAGTGATGAAGTGCGGTGAAGTGTGGTGAAGTGTAGTGATGTGTGGTGAAGTGTGGTGATGTGTGTTGAAGTGTGGTGAAGTGTTGACGTGTGGTGAAGTGGTGTGAAGTGTGGTGAAGTGTGGAGAAGTGTGGTGAAGTGTGGTGATATGTGGTGAAGTGTGGTGAAGTGTGGTGAAATGCGGAGAAGTGTGGTGAAGTGAGCTGAAGTGTGGTGACGTGTTGACGTGTGGTAAAGTGCGATGATGTGTGGTGATGTATGGTAAAGTGTAGTGAAGTGTGGTGAAGAGTGGTGAAGAGTGTTGACGAGTGGTGAAGTAAGGTAAAGTGTGGTGAAGTGTAGTAAAGTATGGTGAAAGGTGGTGAAATGCGAGGAAATGTGGTAAAGTGTGGTAGTGTGATAAGGTGTGGTGAATGTGATGAAGTGTGGTGAAGTGTGGTGATGTGTGGTGAACAATGGTGAAGTGTGGTGAAGTGTGGTGAAAAGTGGTGAAGTGTTGTGAAGTGACGTGAAGTGATGTGAAGACTGTTGACGTGTGTTAAAGTGTGGTGAAGTGTGGTGAAGAGTGCTGACATGTGGTGAAATGTGGTGAAGTGTAGTAAATGTGGTGAAGTATGACAAAGTTTGGTGAAGTGTGCTGACGTGTGGCAAAGGCTGATGAAGGGTTGTAAAGTGTGAAGGAGTGTGGTGAAGTGTGGTGAAGTGTGTTGAAATGTGGTAAAGTGTGGTGGGGTGGGGTGAAGTGTAATGGAGTGTGGTGAAGCGTGGTGAAGTGTGTTGGAATGTGGTAAAGTGTGGTGGGGTGTGGTGAAGTGTGGTGAAGTGTGGTGATGTGTGGTGAAGTGTGATGAGGTGTGGTGAAGTGTGGCAAAGTGTGGTGAAGTGTGGCGAAGTTTGGTGATGTTTGCTCACGTGTGGCAAACGCTGGTAAAGTGTAGTAAAGTGTGATGGCGTGTGGTGAAGTGTGGTGAGAAGTGGTGAAGTGTGGTGAAGAGTGGTGAGGTGTGGTGAAGTGTGGTGAAGTGTGTTAAAGAATGGTGAAAGGTGGTGAAATGCGAGGAAATGTGGTAAAGTTTGGTGAAATGTGGTAAAGTGTGGTAAAGTGAGGTGAAAAGTGGTGAAGTGTGGTGAAGTGTGGTGAAGTGTGGAAATGAGTGGTAAAATGTGACGAAGTGTGGTGAAGTAAGATGAAGTGTAGTGAAATGTGATGAGGTGTGGTAAAGTGTTGTGAAGTGTGGTGAAGTGTGGTGAAGTGTGGCAAAGTGTAGTGATGTGTGTTGACCTGTGGTAAAGTCTGGTGAAGTGTGGTAAAGTCTGGTGAAGTGTGCTGAAGTGTGTTGGAATGTGGAAAATGCGGTGAAGTGTGATAAAGTGTGGTGAAGTGTGGTTAGTTGTGGTAAAGTGAGATTAAGTGTGGTTTGGTGTGGTGAAGTATGTCAAAGTGTGGTAAAGTGTGGGGAAGTGTGATAAACTGTAGTGAAGTGTTGATGTGTGGTGAAGTGCGGTAAAGTGTTGACGTGTGGTGAAGTGTGATGAAGTGTGGTGAATTGTTGACGTGTATTGAAGTGTGATGACGTGTGATGAAGTGTAGTGAAGTGGTGACGTGTGGTGAAGTGTGGGGACGTGTGGTGAAGTATGGTGAAGTGTGGTGAAGTGGTGACGCGTGGTGAACTGTGCTGAAGTGTGGTGAAAATGGTGAAGTGTACTGACGTGTGGTGAAAATTGCTGACGAGTGGTGAAGTGCGGTGATGTGTGGTGATGCGTGCTGAAGTGTGGTGAAGTGTTGTAAAGTGTTGTGAAGTGTTGGGGAGTGTGGTGAAGTGTGGTGACGTTTCGTGATGTGTGGTGAAGTTTCGGTAAATGTGATGAAGTGTGGTGAAATGTGGTGACGTGCAGTGAAGTGTGGTGAAGTGTGGTGAAGAGTGATGACGTGTGGTGAAGTGTGCTGGAGTGTGGCGATATGTGGTGAAGTGTGGGAAAGTATGTTGTAGTGTGGTGAAGTGTGGTAAAGTGTGGTGAAGCGTGGCGGAATGTGGTGAAGTGTGCTGAAGTGTGGTGAAGTGTGGTGAAGTGTGTTGACATGTGGTAAGTGTGGTGAAGCGTGGCGGAATGTGGTGAAGTGTGCTGAAGTGTGGTGAAGTGTGGTGAAGTGTGTTGACATGTGGTAAGTGTGGTGAAGCGTGGTGAAATGTGGATAAGTGTGCGGAAGTGTGTTGAAGTGTGGTGAAGTGTACTAAAGTGTTGGGAAGTGTTGTGATATGTGGTAAAGTGTGGTAAAGTGTGGTGAAGTGTGCTGCAGTGTGGAGAAGTGTGGGGAAGTGTGCTGAAGTGTGGTAAAGTGTTGTGAAGTGTGGATACGTGTTGTGAAGGCTGGTAAAGTGTGGTAAAGTGTTATTAAGTGTTGTAAATGAGTGAAGTGTTTTGATGTGTGGTGAAATGTGGTAAAGTGTGGTGAAGTGTGGATAAGTGTGGGGAAGTGTGGGGAAGTGTGTTGAAGTGTGGTAAGGTGTGATGAAGCGTGGTGAAGTGTGTTGAAGTGTGTTGAAGTGTGCGGGCATGTGGTGAAATGTGGTGAAGTGTGGCGAAGTGTGGTGAAGTGTGGTAAAGTGTGGTGAAGCGTGGTGAAGTGTGGCGAAGGGTGATGAAGTGTGCTGACATGTGGTGAAGTGTGGCGAAGTGTGATGAAGTGTGCTGACATGTGGTGAAGTGTGGTGAAGTGTGGTGAAGTGTGATGAAGTGTGCTGACATGTGGTGAAGTGTGGCAAAGTGTGGTGAAGTGTGGTAAAGTGTGGTGAAGTGTGCTGACATGTGGTGAAGTGTGATGAAGTGTGATGAAGTGTGCTGACATGTGGTGAAGTGTGGCGAAGTGTGGAAAAGTGTGGTGAAGTGTGGTGGAGCGTGGAGAAGTGTGGTGACATGTGGTGAAGTGTGATGAAGTGTGATGAAGTGTGCTGACATATGGTGAAGTGTGGCGAAGTGTGGTGAAGTGTGGTAAAGTGTGGCGAAGTGTGGTGACATGTGGTGAAGTGTGGTAAAGTGTGGTGAAGTGTGGTGACATATGGCGAAGTGTGGTGAAGTGTGCTGACATGTGGTGAAGAGTGATGAGAAGTGGTGGAATGTGGTGAAGTGTTGTGACATGTGGTGAAGTGTGCTAAAGTGTGGTAAAGTGTGGCGAAGTGTGGTGACATGCGGCGAAATGTGGTGAAGTGTGGTAAAGTGTGGTGAAGTGTGGTGACATGTGGCGAAGTGTGGTGACATGTGGCGAAGTGTGGTGAAATGTGGTAAAGTGTGGTGAAGTGTAGTGACATGTGGTGAAGTGTGATGAAGTGTGCTGACATGTGGTAAAGTGTGGCAAAGTGTGGTGAAGTGTGGTAAAGTTTGGTAAAGCGTGGTGAAGTGTGGTGACATGTGGTGAAGTGTGGTGAAGTGTGATGAAGTATGCTGACATGTGGTGAAGTGTGGCAAAGTGTGGTGAAGTGTGGTGAAGTGTGGTAAAGTGTGATGAAGTGTGCTGACATGTGGTGAAGTGTGGCGAAGTGTGGTGAAGTGTGGTGAAGTGTGGTGAAGTGTGATGAAGTGTGCTGACATGTGGTGAAGTGTGGCGAAGTGTGGTGAAGTATGGTGAAGTGTGGTGAAGTGTAATGAAGTGTTGTGTCGTGTGGTGATGTGTGGTGAAGTGTTGCTAATGGTGATGAAGTGTGGTGAGGTGTGATGAAGTGCGGTGAAGTGTGGTAAAGTGCGGTGAAGTGTGCTGAAGTGCGGTGAAGTGTGTTGAAGTGTTTTGAAATGTGGTGAAGTGTGTTGAAGTGTTTTGAAATGTGGTGAAGTGTGGAGACGTGTTTTGAAATGTGGTGAAGTGTGGAGACGTGTTTTGAAATGTAGTGATGTGTGGTAAAATGTGATGAAGCGCACACACACACACACACACACACACACACACACACACACACACACGAACACACACACACAAACACACACACACACACACACACACACACACAAACACACACACACACACACACACACACACACACACACACAAAAACACACACACTCAAACACACACACACACACACACACACACACACACACACACTCAAACACACACACACACACACACACACACACACACACACACATGGCGGTAACTTTGGCCAAAGCTACCCGACCTAGGTTAAAGCAGCGGAAATTTTTATTTTTCTAAATATCTTTTAGAATTAAAAAAAGATTTGTATTGTAACTCTGCTGTCAATGCTGCCAATAGTCCCGTGAATTCAACAATGAATTTCAGGACGATTATTTGTTTTTTGGCACCACGTCATAGACGTTGAACCAACACTCTCACAGTCACACCGAGGGAAGAGTGCATCATAGATCTTCACCTTATGCATTCAGTCTCATTCACGCGCATAGCAGTGACACGGGGTAGCCGGCAATTGGGAAATAACAAGAGAGTATGCAGATTTCCCCCATCCCGAGGATCGAACCAAGGCACTGAGCCTCGCACAGAACCTAACGCCAAAGCCTTATCGCCTACATCCGCCTGTAAAAATACAGGGATTCAGTAGGCAAGCAGAGGTTCATCAGCTGACTATGCGCTCATGCAGGAGGGGAGACTGCTGGATATGAGCCTGCAAGGAGCTGGTGATCTATATTGTAAACATGATGGAAGGTTAGTGAGGCTCCCTTTAGGAGGTGCAACAGAGAATGTGATGATGATGATGTTGATGATGGTATTTTTTCTTCTTAACTTTCCACCCATTGATGTTGATTTAAACTGCACTCTTTCACCTCATGATCACTTTTCTTATCACTTTAGCACTCTCTAAACTCCTTAGAGAGCATGCAGCAAGCTGCGAATGAACACGCCAAAGTTGGCTTTCACAGTTTCCATCTTAGCCCTCACAGGTACCCGTTCTACTCCTGGGTGGGGAAAAGCAATGCGAATAGAGTACTTTGCTCAAGGATGCAACTATGTTATCCGCGCAGCTTGGAATGCCGCACTCTCAAGCCGCAGGTTTTGCAGGTCAAGCCCACTGACCATCCGGCCACATAGCTTCATCTCTGTCCTCCTCTTTAAGGATATTTTTGTGGCGGAACTTCAACTCGCGGTTGCTGCTGTACATCACCCAGCAACGAGTGGTACTACTCTGTGGGAGAGGCAATGTGACTGAAGCAGTTTGCCCAAGGAAGCAGCTCTAGGATCTGTGCAGTTTCGAACACCGCACCCACCGGCCTCATGTGTCTGCCTGTCAGCTGCTCCGGCCACTCGGGCACACAGACCCACAGGAAGAAGTGGTGATGGCATCAACAGCGTGGTCGAGTTACCTGCTGTCGTCATTGTACCGGATGAATCATCATCTGGCGATGACGACACCGAGGAAAGTGCTGGTGGTGACGACGATGGCGTTGACATCACGGAAGCCGAGATAAGTGCTGGCGACGATGACAATGTTGACGATGACGACGATGGCGTTGACATCACGGAAGCCGAGATAAGTGCTGGCGACGATGACAATGTTGACGATGACGACGATGCGGGCGATGACGCCGACTCCGTTGCAGCCGACGGCAATGACGAGCGACATGTCGATGTGACCGGAATGATTCAGTTTATTCAAGACAATCTAAACAAAGCTTTCTGTACGACACCTTGACCTAATTTAACTCTGTGTTGTTTGAGAGTAAAGAGATGCATTTCAATGACGCAATAGATCAGCATTCAATGTTCTGCTCATCACAAAAATGACGAAACAAATGGAAAACCACTTACCATCCACGACAACTCTACTGGTCTCTGACGTCACAGGTGTCGTCAGCAGCTCTTGCGTCACAACACATCGAATAACGCGGTTGTTCAGCTGGCTGTCTGCAGTCGTTCGTAGAACGCTGGTTGCCTGTGTGACGCAAGGGTGCTCCGTGTCGGGGGTTTCCATGGTAACGCTTGACTCTGACGTCACGTCCCAGGACGCTGCATCTGAGGAATCCTTGACCACCTCCCATCTGGGAAAGACGATCCAGGGGCGCGTTGCTTACGCTAGGAACCTTGCAAGATCTTGCGAGGAATAGGCCGGTGTCAACATGATGAAAGCAGATGTAAAGGCAGTCAAGTATTTGACACATGTTGATACCGGCCTATTAGTTGTCATGTAGGTAAACTAAGCAATGCCTCCCACATACATGATACCTATATGTGGAACTGTGAGTGACAGTTCAGTTTGAGCCTAGTCTGCATATTCTGTGGGTTAATGGTGTAAATTGTGTGTGCTATGGATGCTCTTTCCGATAATGAAAGTTGCTTCCAAAGGAGGCAAACACTTGGTGAGTTGCAGGCTTTAAAATGCTTATAATATATCATGCTGACACGCTTTTCTAATCCCGTACAGTGTTCACAGAGGAAACCCCCAAAATTAAATGTTTTCGATGATATATATATATATATCCTCTATCTCTCCCATCTCTCTCCCTCTCTCTCTTTCTCTCTCACTCTTGGCCTAGCTGTCAACCTGTGCGGACGTGTGCCTGCGCTGCTCCGCAGCGTAGCGTGTGAACTATTGAGCATCATTGAACGTGGCTGTGTTCGGCATCACTCTGTTCCCCAAGTTACAGTGGAAAGCTTGGTGTAGGTACTGAGAGTCGTTTCTTCGCTACTATTGTGTTTGAAGCGCGTTGTGAAATGAAGAATCGTCGACATTGTTAACAAGAGAAAGATTAATTTAGTATCACTGCTGAGATTTGGTGTCGATGTGCTGATGAGCATCAACGAACGGGACTGTATACAGCATCATAGTGTTTCTCAAGTTAAAGTGGAACACTTGGAGTAAGGACTGATACTATTGATAGCTGTTTTGCGCTGTTTTCGAGCTTGAAACAGGTTTTGAATTTGTATGTAATTCCTGACATTGTAGGAAAAGAAAGACTGAATACTTTTCACTTCTGAGTGGTCAGTATGGGAGTGGATCTCAGGACTTACCGTGCACGCATAGGATTGCATGCAGCTCGTGCGGTAGGCCGTACTAGACTTCGGCCAATCAACGCAATCGATGAAGTCTGCGCTTGCGCGGGAATCTGCAATGCAGCAATTGTACTCGGTCTGGCGGCAGGTCTCATATTGTGTGCGCTGGCAAATCTGTACACTATGCAAAGCTGGTATGCATCGGTGCATGGAAAAGACACGGCAACAGTCGTACATTGTGCAGACTACCACTTCCGAGTGACGTCGAGAGGATATCGAGGAGGCATGTCGCTGCCGCTAGCGCAGGGTGAAAGGGAAGTAGCCTCGTCTAAACTACTGAACCACCACGATTTGTCCTTCTTGCTCATCCTGTCCGGAACCGTCGAAGAGAACCCAGGCCCGGGACTGGAGAAGAAAGACATTGATGAAGCAATCGCCTCCCTCAAAGCAGACAGCGTAAAAAGCCAGCAAGCATCGACGGATATGATCCTCGCGGAGATAAGGAAGTTGGGCAGACAAATTGAGAAGGTTGAAGAAAAAATGGAAAGCATAGAAAAAGAACTCAACAACTTGAAGAAAACGGCAGAAGTTCAGGAGGCCTTCCTCAACCACGTGGACGACCGACAGGCGGAGATGGCAACACGGCTGGCAGCCATGGAGGACCAGCTGGAGAAACAAGAGCTAACGAGCAGGAGGGACAACGTCATCTTGTTCAACGTCACCGAGGAGGAGAACGAGCAACCTGAAACCGGCGAGGACCTGTTCCTCGACACGGTGAACGACGTCCTGCCACGACGCCTTCGGAAGGAGGATCTGCGACGGGTACACCGCGTCGGGAAGCCAACTGCCGACACGTCACGCCCACTCATTGCTACCCTCAACAAGACGGCCGACAAGATCGCCATCCTACAAGCCCGACAGAAGCTTAGAGAAAAGGGGATAGGGGTTTCAAGCGACAAGACCCCCTTGCAGCGCCGGATGATTCAGGAGGAGAGAGCAAGAGGAAACTACGCCTATTACAAAGGCGGACAGCTACACGTGACCAGTGGACGGCGGGGTGAGCGAGACCGAGTACAGACCCGGTCCACAACGAAAGCGTCGGCGCAGACAGGAGGAGGTACCACCTAGGACGAGGGCCGAGGCACTGTCACAGCTACTGTTGTTCCAAAAGGTACTGTTCAATTTTTGTCATGGAACGTTGGTGGCATATTGTCCAAGTTTGATGATCCCGAGTTCTGTCCTTACCTTATGGAGTTTGATTTTGTTTGTTTAGTTGAAACGTTCGTGGAATGTTTTGATAGTGTAAGGGTACAAGATTTTACTTGCTTTGTATCCCCTGCTCGAAAGCTGTCTGAGAAGGGGAGGAGATCTGGAGGGGTTGTTTGCTTTATTAGGGATTGTCTAATTGGATTCGTTGAACGAGTATCGTGTAATTATGATAACTTGCTAGCCTTTAAAATAAGTAGAAATTTATTTACCACAGACAAAGATGTTTTATTGATATGTACCTACATCCCGCCCGCAGGATCTCCGTATTATAACTTTGTAGAGGAGAGTAACGGTGTTCGTATCCTCGAACAGTGTCTGTTGCACTTAACAGCTGTTTGTCCAGATTGCCTTCTTGTCGTGTGTGGTGACTTTAACGCTCGCACAGGCAATTGGAACACTGGAACATTGACTGAACTGGGTAATCCCCGATGTGAGGCATTGACAAACCGCATTTCTCAAGATCGTGCTGTAAATGATTTTGGACACTTGTTACTTTCAGTCTGTTTGGGATTTGACCTGCACATAGCTAATGGTTCAGTATCGGGAGATACCGATGGAAAATTTACTTACATCTCTAATACTGGAAATAGTGTGATTGACTACTTTTTGGTTTCTAAAGAACTATTTGAATATTGTAGAAACTTTTCTGTAAAGGAAAATGCTTCAACATTTCATCTTAGTTTAGAGTTGAGTGTAGAATGTTGTGGAAGTGAAGATAGGTCTACTGGTGCAAAGTCTTTTACTGTAAGGAAGATTATTTGGGATGCCTGCTTGCGTGACTGGTTTGCAGCGGGTTTACAAAATAATTCAGAGCAACTAGAGGTATATCTTCGAGGGGATACTGATGTTAATACTGTAGCTAACGCTATCACTGAATGTTACATACAAGCTGCAGAACCTCTCAGAAAAACGTTTGTTTGTGGGAAAAAACGGCACGGTCAACCCTGGTTTGATAAGGAATGTCATGTAGCAAAACAACGTGTCCGTTCTCTCCTTCGAAGATACATCCGTACCTTAGGAATGCATGAAAAGAGTGCATATGTTAAACAAAGAAATGATTATAAACTCATGCTAAGAGAAAAGAAAAAGTCATATAGAGGAAAGATTGTCACTACTCTAGTAGAAAACATGTATGATTCATCTGCATTTTGGTTACATGTCAGAAAGTTAAACTCAAATTTTTGTGTACACTGTCCCATCCCAGGAGAAGCGTGGCAAGAGCATTTTTGTAATGTGTTTAGACAGACTGATGATGTTCAACACCCGATTGAATTAGATGTGCTGGAAGTAGTCGTGGATGAGTTGTCTCCCCTGGATGCTGATGTGACACAGGATGAAGTGAAGAACGCTATAAAAAGGTTGAAATCAAAAAAGGCATCTGGTCATGATGAGATACTACCTGAGATGTTGAAATGTTCCCCGCAGCTTCTTGTAGCACGCATTACAGATCTTTTCAACGCCATGTTGGACAGGGCTATTTTTCCAACAATTTGGGCAAAATCCATTATAGTCCCCATTCATAAGCGAGGAGATCCTTTAAACCCTAATAACTATAGAGGAATTTCTCTTATTAGCTGCTTTAGTAAACTGTTTACCTCTATACTCAGCGACAGAATAACGGAATGGGCAGAAGACAATGGTATTATTGGGGAAGAGCAAGCGGGCTTTCGGAGGGGATACTCGACTATTGATAATGTGTTCGTTTTGCACTCAATAATTCAAAGATATTTATCTAGACGGAAGAAATTATATGTTGCATTTGTTGATTTTAGAAAAGCCTTTGACACTGTTAACAGAAGTATGTTATGGAAAATTCTTGGTCGTTACGGAATGAAAGGGAGGTTACTCCGGATGCTCCAAGCGATATATTCAGATGTACATAGTAGCGTAAGGAGCAATGGAAGCTACAGTGACTCATTTGCATGTGACCGAGGGTTGAGACAAGGCTGCAAAATGAGCCCGATACTTTTTTCTCTTTTGGTGAATTATGTAGCTAAAGTTGTGATTAAATTTGGAAAACATGGGGTCCAGCTTACGCCAGACTCCTCATGTATATACATGTTATTATTTGCTGACGATGTAGCTCTTGTTTCTGACTCAGTGACAGGACTGCAGAACCAGTTGAATAATCTCAGGAAAGCTTCAGATGCAGTAGGCCTTGAAGTGAATCGTGAAAAAACAAAAATATTAGTATTCCGTAATGGAGGATATCTTGCTAAGCACGAGAAGTGGTTTTTTGATAAAGATATACTTGAAATAGTAAACGAATTCAGGTACCTTGGGGCTTTGTTTACATCAAAGTTGTCTTTTAATATGCTACAGTATGATATTGTACAGAGAGCGAGAGCTGGAATGATTCAAGTTGCTAAATGCTTGAGAAAACTCGAAGGAGCTTCACCTGATGTTTTCTTTAAATTATTCGATGCTCAGGTGCAACCTATACTGCTGTACACATCGGAGTTGTGGGGTCTGAAAGATTGCTCAACTATAGAAGCTGTACATCTCCAAGCCCTAAAAAGATTACTTAATGTGCCTCCTCAAGCTCCAAATCTAATTGTATATGGAGAAACCAGCAGACACCCATTGTACATAAATGCTACTGTCCGAGCTATTAAGTATTGGTTGAGACTGTTGAGAATGGAACCTACCAGATATCCATTGAAAGCTTACAAGATGTTGCTATATTCTGACAAAGGTGAAAATTGGGCATACATGATTAAGAGACTGTTGTACAGATACGGTTTTGGAGACGTGTGGGAAACCCAGAATGTACAGAGAGAAAATGAGTTTGTACAAGAGCTAAGGAGTCGACTCAAGCTTGAATACTGTTGTATGTGGTCTGATGCTCTTCAGGGAAGTACCAGGTATGCTTTTTATAGATTGTTCAAATCCACCTGGTTAAGAGAAAATTATCTGTATGTGTTGGACAAGAAGGTATTCCGTGATGTATATATTCGTTTCCGCACAGGTTTTAGCAATCTTTTCGTCCACAAATTCAGATATGAAAAAAACGATAATGCTTTTTTGTGTCCAGCTTGCTACGAAGCAGAGGAAACTGAAATTCATTTTCTGATGGAATGTCCATTATATGAGGATCTGAGGCAAAGGTTTATCGGTGAATGGATAAATATAGCAAATGTTGATGCCCAATTTATTATGTCAATCCAGGAGACAAAAGCTGTACGACAGATTGCTATGTACTTGTACCATTCTTTCAAGAGAAGACAAGATGCAGTTAGTATTGCTGTGGCCGACGAAGCTTATTACTATGATTAAGTTGTGATGGGCCGGTGGCCCAACAAAAATAAAATGTTCGTTCGTTCGTTCGTTCGTTCTCTTTCTCTCTCTCTCTCTCTCTCTCTCTCTCTCTCTCTCTCTCTCTCTCTCTCTCTCTCTCTCTCTCTCTGTTTCTCATCTCAACTTCCTTCATAGATTTTCAACTCGATGCACGCCTATTTCGGCTTGATTTGATAAGTGCACACCACAGTGCCTTTACTGCCCTTATGTAATCACCGCTTTTACGACTGAATAGTGAAGGCCATGAGAGGCGACACTCAATCCGAGAGAACAATGTTTTTGTCAGGGTCCTTGAAACTTTGAGCACTGCATCTGATAGCCAAACACTCTCAAGGCAAGCGTCTCTGCTTGTGAGCGAGTGTTGAAAAGGAAGAGCACGTCGCGTGAAGTCAGATATAAAGTTATGAAAGCTCAGCCGCCAATACAAAGATTCATTAATAATATTACTGCCATACTGTGAACTCATCCTGCTTTGGTGGCAGCGGCAGTGGATTTAGAATATGGTGGTGGTGGTGGTTGTGGTGGTGGTGGTGGTGGTGGTGGTAATCGTGGAGGTGGAGGTGGAGGTGGAGGTGATAGTGATGGTGGAGGTGGAGGTGAAGGTGGTGGTGGTGGTTGTGGTGGTGGTGAAGGTGGAGGTGGAGGTAGTGGTGATGATGGTGGGGATGGTGGTGGTGGTGATGGGTGGCCGACAAAAGATCGAAAACACGGAGATCGAACGACACAAGAACGAAAACAAAAGATCGAGACGACCAAATATCGAATGCGACATAAGATATAAAAAAAACAATATCGAATGCGACAAAATATCGAAATACTAAAACATCGACGCGACGTAAGGTCGCGCGAATTTTTGATCGAAATTCGATCTTCTGTCTTTCGATCTTATGTCATAACATGATTTGCACTTTACAATAACCCGGGGTAAAAAAACCCACAGAATCTAGTCAGCCTACCACCAGCATTGTGAGCATTAGAAAAGGCTGATGTTGCTGATGAATGCCTTTCAATAATCTATGAACAGTGGTTAATACTGATGAGTAATCCTTACGGTGAAACATTGAGAATGCAGCAAGCATTTTCCCACTTCCAAAAAAGCCATGGACCTGGATGTTCTGTCTTCCCAAAAGGGAAAGCCTCTCCTTATTATTGATGGTTATTCCTACATTACGGACCGGAAGGATTCTAAAAAGACATACTGGAAATGTACAGAGAACAAAAATGATTGCCGTGGAAGGGTTATTACAATCACCGTCGATGGAATGCCCACTGAACCGAAATTGACCGGCAAACACAGCCATCCGCCAGATTCTATCGATATCGAGGTAATTATCACATCTCTTTCTCTCCCATGATGATGATGATGATGATGATGACGACAATGTTGTTGTTGATGATGATGATGACGACGCAGACGACGACGACGATGATGGTGATGACGATGATGACTATAATATGATAATGACAAACATGTTGACTTTGCCACATTGACATTACACACGTTGAGCAGTCGGTCGGTTAGTTAAACAAACTGTACACATTTGCTACATGATGATGATGATTATGGTGATGGTGGTGGTGATTACTTGTTGTTGATGATGTTGATGACGACGCCGACGACGACGACGATGATGGTGATGATGATGATGATGATAATGTTGACGACAATGTTGTTGATGATGATGATGATGATGATGATGATGATGATGATGATGATGATGATGATGATGATGACGACGACGGCGATGATGATAATGACGATGATGTTGATGATCACGACGATGTTGTTGTTGATGATGATGATGATGATGATGATGATGATGATGATGATGATGATGGTGGTGATGATTACTAATGATTTTCTTGCTTTGTTTTTAGGCACGGAGAACCAAGGAAACAATGAAAGCCCAGGCAAGAGAATCGGGCCAGTCGACATCTGCAATCATCAACGACGTTGTTGCCTCTCAGACCACCCCATCTACACAAGGTGCACTGCCAACAGAATTGTCATTAAAGCGTTCGATTCAACGTGAGCGCCGCCGTCATCTGCCCCCACTTCCAGAGAGCCCTCAAGATATTGTCATAGCTGGAGAATTCACTACAACAACCGATGGCCAAGACTGGATCATCTTCAATGGTGACATCGGCGGTCTAAGGGTTCTTATCATATCGCCAAGGAGCAACGTGGAACACCTTAGCCAGTCCAAGGTTTGGTATGGTGACGGCACATTCTCCATTACGCCTCATCTCTTCAAGCAACTTTACACTATACATGGGGAGGTCTACGGGAGCATTTTTCCTCTTGTATTCTGCCTGCTTCCTTGCAAGACGACGGAAATGTACCAGGAAGTGTTCCAGAAAATAGTGGACTGCATGAAAGAGCACGACATGGAACCGCAAGTCCAAGTATTCCGCTCGGACTTTGAGAAGAGTGCCTACGGAGCGATGTCCCGCATTTTCAGCGAGATCAGGGTCGAACTCTGTTTCTTTCACCTCTCCCAGGCCAACTGGCGGCGCATACAAGAACTAGGCCTGTCGACCTCATACACAAATGACACCGAATTTGCGCTGAAACTGCGAATGGTGACGGCGCTCGCCTTCGTCCGAGAGGCGGACATCCCGGCCGCGATGGACCAGCTTAAAAAAGTCATGCCCCTTGAATCAGCTGCTTTCGTGGGCTATTTCGAAACCACAATGTGGTCTTTTTTTGAATTTTGTCGTATGCATATACGTTTTGAAACAGTGGCGTGTAGTCGTAGACTTCCTCACTGGCATGGTCCACAATGTGGCCTTTTTTTAATTTTGTCGTATGCATATACGTTTTGAAACAGTGGCGTGTAGCCGTAGACTTCCTCACTGGCATGGCCCACAATGTGGCCTTTTCTTGAATTCTGTCGTATGTATATACGTTTTGAAACAGTGGCGTGTAGCCGTATTGTTTCCCTATAATTTGTGGTGTCGTCGCGAACAAGGCGGATCTCTTTCACCTATGGATCATTAGCAGCTGATGCCACAGCATCATCATCATTGAAATTTTCGTTATTGTATTCATATTCGATGCGGATTTTCTCTAACTTTACTGAGTTGTATTTGTATTTATATTTCGCTTGAAGCCTTCGTAGACTTCCTCACTGGCATGGCCCACAATGTGGCCTTTTTTTGAATTTTGTCGTATGTATATACGTTTTGAAACAGTGGCGTGTAGCCGTATTGTTTCCCTATAATTTGTGGTGTCGTCGCGAACAAGGTGGATCTCTTTCACCTATGGATCATTAGCAGCTGAAGCCACAGCATCATCATCATTGACATTTTCGTTCTTGTATGCGGATTTTCTCTAACTTTACTGAGTTGTATTTGTATTTATATTTCGCTTGAAGCCTTCTGTCGTCCTTTGATATAAATTTGATGCTGATTTTCTTTGTATTGAAGTGTTGATGTGTTCTGTGTGCAGGCATATTTTTGGTGTGAAATTTAACAAACAAACACATTCAATGTACAAATAAATGTTCGATCTTTTTTCTTTAGATTGTTATGAAAATTTCGATATTCTGTCTTTCGATATTCGATCTAATGTCATGTCGATCTTTTCTCTCTTATCGATCTTTTGGTCTATCGATTTTCTGTCACAGTCGATCTTTTATCGTTCGATCTTCTGTCTTATTTTGTATTTCGATCTTCTGTCGCCTCCGATCTTCTGTCTTTCGATATCCTATCGATCTTTTGTCGCTCGATCTTCTGTCTTTCGATCTTATGTCATGGAGGCCCTCAGCGTTGCCTAGTAGCTCACCCACTCAGCGCAAAACATTCATGCCCAAGAGAACTGGATGTTTGGTCTTTCACTGCAGCATTGATGGCTCCCTGAGAGTCTTCACCACGAGGACAGGAACATTGGCCAGTGAATGCCCTAACACCTCTATGTCTACGGTCGCTATCCTGTTATACGGCACTTCCAAGCCATTCGCAGCTCTAAGCGTCAGAAGGGTTGACACCTTCAGGAATTTGCACGAAAAGCATTTGCAGTACCAGTCTTCAGTATCTGTGGTGACTTCACTTCCTGTATCGATGACAGCACTTACTGTAGACCCATTTATCTGCACTGTCATTGTTGGACACTTCCCCGTAAGGTTGATTGTAGCTGCGCCCTCCCCCGCTGCCTGGCTAGCAACAACGGGGACAGCTAGTTTTCCTCGGGTAAGGAGCTCTGCCCAGGGTGACGACTTGCCTGTTGTTGCCACTCGCCAGATGAGGCTCGGGGTTGCATTTATGCGCCTTGTGGCGGAGGCAGCGAGACAAGAGGATAGACAGGACTGGAGTACTGAGGAATCCATTGCCCAGAGATGGCGGCTGGAGATACTGTCGCTGAGTATAGGATGTTGCGTATTGGCGTTGACCACTGTTGTGGTTCGCGTCGGCCTTTCGCTTTTTGCAGTCTTTCTTCACATGCCCCTTCTTGTGGCAATAAAAGCAGGTGACTGTGGAGGACTGCTTTAGGGTTCGACTCTCTAGCTGCTTCTTCATGTCCTCCAGAGCAGTCGTGAGCATAGCCAGTTGTTTCTCCAGCCCGCTGATGTCCTTCGGCATGGCCACCATGCTTTCCTGCACAGCGTCTATGCAGTCTTCGCGCATCCAGCGCCTTGCTTTGGCCCGAACCTCCAGGAACGAGCGTTGCGTGCCAGAGCACAGGAACGATTTGACGTCCTTGCGGAGAGATGGAGGGTACAAACCTTCAATGAAGCGGTCCACAAGGTACTATCCAAGATGGCTTCCGCGTCCCTTTCATTTGCCCTTCTAGCGAGTCTGGAGAGCGTGGCTATATTCAAGCACACCCTCCCCAACTCCCTGCTTTCGTGCATGGAAAGCGCCGAGGAGGCTTGTCAGTGGGCGCTGGTCTCCGAAAACCTCCGTCAAGATGTGAAACAGTTCGTTCGGGGTACCAGGGTTTCTGGAGAGCACCTCTGTCCTGGCAGTTCCATCCAGGTGACGGATGACATATTCCATCGCCGCCGCCTCATGTTGAAACGGATAAGCTTGTAAGATCCGTTCTGTTTCGGCAATGAAATCCTCGACAGGAGAGTCACCATCGAAACGGGGGGCGGGAGGTGGAGCCATTGCAGCACACACCTGCTGGACCACACGTACCGGCGTCTGTGCCCTCTCCCTGTTGTCACGGGGTGCTGGTTGTCGTCGGCGTGGCGGCATGGTAGGGCAAGGTGATGGGCAAGCAGGGACCAGCAGCGGCAGCGGTGTCAGTCCTCACCAGACGTCCATCAGTGGTGGGGATCGGTAGCGCTGGCCATCATCAGGACTGGTGGTCATGAAGATCACCTTCACTGACTCTCCCTCTGATCATACCCTGCGCTGCAGCGCCAAAATGTAGCGGCACCAGCATTTACGTTGCTGGGGCTACGGTGCAGGTTTGGGAACTTTTCCCCTGCCTCCCAAGTGTTGGGCGGCAGAGGCACAGAGGGACATGGAGTCAGTCGGTTCCCATTTCATCCATTTATTCAGTAGCTGCAAGAATGAGTCCATACTCTATTCTGCTCTACTCTGCTCTAAGCACAAGCAGTCACCTCAATATATTCCATAACACCGAAAAACGCCGGGTACCGGGGAGGGGTCAAGAGAAAGGCATGGCATTGGACGGAGAGGTTGCGGAATGGGGGGAGGGGGGGGGGGGGGTGGTACCACGAATGCGTGGGAAGAGGGGGGGGGGGCAGAGTGGGCATCTGCTGTCCAAGAACTTGGGAGGGGCCAGATGTCCAGAAGAAACAGAGTGGTGGCACGGAAGACGTACAAGTGCAAGAAGGCAGAGGAAGGCGAGGCTGGCATGACTTCAGTAGGCATTTGTGTCCAAGAGTCTGGTGCGGGAATGGAATTGGAGAGGATGTTTACAATAAAAGACAAGAAGGGCAAAGCCCATACGACTCACATGCTTGCCCTTGACATTTACACTACCTTGACCTTTAGGTGACCCTCAAGGTCAAGGTCAAACAACTACACCTACCAATGACATCATACACTAAGAAATGCTTTACACATTTTTCCTGCCAAAATACATGTGGCCTTGACCCAAGATCAAGGTCATCCAAGGACATGCAACACAAAGCTGTTAATTCAAGACATAGGATGCACAATGGTGCTTATTGTCACTTTCTACCATGAGATATGGTCACTTTTAGTGGTTCACTACCCCCTTTTGGTCACAGTTCATAAGGGTCAAAATGACCTTGACCTTGATGATATGTGACCAAATGTGTCTCATGATGAAGGTATAACATGTTCCTCACATAATTATTAAGCTTGAAACAGTTATCTTCCATAGTTCAGGGTCAAGGTCACTTCAAAATATGTATACAATCCACCTTTTAAGAGCTCCTGTGACCTTGACCTTGAAGCAAGGTCAACCAAACTGGTATCAAAAGATAGGGCTTACTTTGCCCTATATACCATATATAGGTGAGGTATTCAATCTCAAAAACTTCAGAGAAAAGTGAGAAAATGTGAAAAATGGCTGTTTTTTAGACAACATTTACGGCCCCTGCGACCTTGCCCTTGAAGTAAGGTCAAGTCACTGTGTATATTTTTTGACTCCTTGTCATCATACACCATCATGCCAAATGATAACAACAAAGGCGAATGGAAAATCAACTATAAGCACTATTTGAAAAAGACTGGTGGTGACACGTATTTAATTCAGTGCTTACGGAACATCATTTAAAGAAATATACTGAAATAAAGAGCTTTGTATCATTCTGAACACAGAGATATTGTATCTCTGAAACAGGTTGGTCATGTGACTTCGGCCCCACATTTCAATGATTTTACCAATCAAAATTCAACATGATCAAAAGACCATTGAGAGTAAAAAGAGACGATTCTATTTCACTCCAATTATTTATCCCGATAGATAAACACAAATTTGGTGTTCTAATAAAACTAATCTATGAGATTTTCAGGAAATCATTTGAGAACTACTTTTAGCGTGAACATCGTCGATAAGGTTGCAAACTGCCTTCAGCACGTGCGCTTGTCATTGGAACTAGTCAGTATAAACGCATCGAAAAGGATTCCTATGGCTCCGGGCTGGTTTCGTGAATCTATGGTTATACTCTCGCAAGTAAATGCTTTCTGGCCGGAACCTGTGGTCTAACTGTCTTCACACTGTTTGACGAGCTGCTGAGTCCACACTTCGATCATTCGTGTATCGACTGATCTAGAAGTAGAAGGAAGATTTTACTCACTGTTGTCTCTGTGTTGAACGTTGATCGAGTCGAAGTTTCTTCCGTCCGATTCCGAAGTTCGATATCATCGGAGAGCTCAGAAGCAGTTTTTCTAAGTTTATTCCTTCTAAGCATACATTAAATTAATGATTCCTCATCAGTAAAAGCACTCAGCGGGTTTCTGGGCGTATCGTACTATCGGTCCAAACGATTATCATTATCATGCAGACGGGATTGGTTGCCTTACTCGCACAATGAAGTATAATTGTTGCTGTTGTATTCAAAGTCCTTATAATTAGTAGAGTTCACAATATTACACTCTTGTGATTCGAATTTTACCGCATACAAGTTTTACATTTATGGGAAATCGATGTTTAGAAAATGAACTGACGGAAAGATGGCTGCCAGTATCGAGTGTATCACAACAAGCGGAGGAATACACTCAACGATGTGATATGTCATTCAGCGTGGCTGAGACTCAGTGTTGAATGGTGGTATGCTTGTTATGGAAGAATTAAGGCTATCACGTGATCAACCTGTTGCTGAGACTATATATATGCACTATAGTCTCAGCCACGCTGAATGGCTTTGTATTTGATGTGTTAAAACACTGGAGCAAAATTGCGTTGACTACAAATCACCGTGACAATATTCTTAATTGAACAGTCAATCTGGTACAAGTCACACATAAAACAAAGTAATGCCCCAATCAAATGTTGCAAATGGGCAAATAAAGGAATACTACAAATTAAACACGTTATAAAAGAGAATGGAATGATCCCTTTTAACAAGCTCAAGGAAAAACATAGTCTTGATATAGAAGACTTGGTTGTGACAATTCTAGAACTTGCTCGAAGCGTCGCGGGCACGGTTGTTTTTGTATATATCAGTCAGGTCATTGACCGACGCGCGATCGAGTGAAGCTAAAATGGGCTTGTTGTGTCACGTGATGTCAGTTTTGTCGAGTACAGGAGTGTGGTAGTATATTCGATATTGTACTGGTAGTTTCTGGAATTTGTGTAAATGTATATAAGGAGAGAGAAAGCGAGTGAGAGAGAGCAGCAGATACGACAAAGTTAAAGGTGAGAGCTTTAACTTTGTATGGAGCGAGTTTTCTGCTGTGTGCTAGCGAGTACTATGAATAACTGTTGGCTGATTTTCACCACTGTAGCGATCAGTGCGGGAATAAATTTGATCGAAAACGACCACCAGTGTCTGTCACCTCGACTTCCTAGCGCAAGCCAGGAGAACCCCCGTACATCAGGATATTGCAAGAGAAGAGTGCAACAACTGTTTCACTTATCAGCTGGTAAAACATGCCATTCCCTCAGTATGAAAGAAAACTATTGCAAATAAGGAAAGAGAAATTTAGCTGGAACCTCTAATTAAACAAATTGCTAAGAGGTGCAAATGTACACGCTTCTTTTATCAAATCCTTCTCAAAGAAAACAATGTTAAATGCATAGAATCACAATAAAGATGGAAAAGATCAAACGATGACGAGGACATATATTGGGAGCATGCATATAAACTTACATCAAAATGCACAACATATACTAGATTGAAACATTTCCTGTTAAAGTTTTTACATTGTATAATTTCAACCAACACCTTTCTTCTCAGAATGGTATCATAATCTCTATGTGGATTTTGTTTGTGCAATCCAGAAACATTGTGACACTTGTGGAAATGTGAAGTGATTCAGTCCTGGGCTCATTTACAATTATATCTACAATCTATATATATAAAACCCAAACGGTTTCTGTTTATCTGTCCATCCGCTCTATGCGTTCGGCTGTCAGTGCAGGATCTCCGCGAAATTTGGCATGTCGCTCATCCGTGACTGGATGGGGGTACCCGGGTAGTCGTCGCATTTTGGAAGGCGTACCTCTGACCGTTCCGGTGATATTCCCTCAGGAACTTTTTAGTCATGGGACTGTTGACGGCAAAGGGAGGCAACTCGGCTCCAATGTGTGCTTCGTGAGAGGGTAAAGGGAGGCAACTCGGCTCCAACATGTGCTTCGTGCTGCACGAGGTTTTACGGGTCCGAGCTTGCTCATCTCATCACACGTTGATGTTTGGTGAATGTGAGGGGGTGGGGGTTGGGAAAGTATGCACAGTATGGTTATTTAGGGGGGGGTGATGCCGAGGGGTGCGGTGAGACCGGGGGGGGGGGGGTGAGGCAGGGAGGGGGGGGGGGATGAGGCCAGGGGGTGGGTTGGGGGTGGGAAAGTATCTACGGTACAGTTATTTAGGGGAAGAGGGAAATGGAAAAGGTGGAGACGGGAAAAGGTGGACACGGGAAAAGGTGGAGATGGGAAAAGGTGGAGATGGGTAAAGGTGGAGAGAAAACAGGTGGAGACGGGAAAAGGTGGAGACGGGAACAGGTGGAGACGGGAAAAGGTGGAGACGGGTAAACCATCTAGTATCCATAGAAAAACGGCATGTCATTGTAGATACTATGTCTAACAACGTTGGAAATATTATAATATTAAGTGCCAAAATAATACATTTTTAATGCTAAATGTCTCGACTACAAAATTGGTATAGATGATTTAAGAAAAGTCCTACAAGCCCCAAAAGATATAGAACAAAGAATAGTGTTTCGGAACGACAAATATATACATTTGAAAAGATGGTCTCCATCCTTCCTTCCCCCACAAAGACCGGAATGTAGAGAGAGAAAACTGTTCTTTCTGCATCCCCTCCCTCTCTCCCCTTTTATCCCCCTCCTTTCCCTTTTATCCCTCTCCCTGATGCAGCCGCCCACCTCCAATGTTATGTTAGCTTTGTATTCTTGACAAAAGAATTTTAAAAAAGGCACAAAAGAATGGGTGGACTGACTGAGGATATGCTAATTCTTTGTCACAAATCTTTACAGCACACACACACACACACACACACACACACACACACACACACACACACACACACACACACACACACACACACACACACACACACACACACACACACACACACACACACACACACACACACACACACACACACACACACACACACATATACACAAATAAACAATATTACTTTTTGTCACAAGGAAAGTATTTTCAATCATGCCCTTTTTAAATCTCCCCCAGTGGGTTGGGGGTTTAAAGAAGTGACCCACCATGTCTCCCTCTGCGATTCGTAAAAGGCAAAGAAATAGGAACATCGTGATTTGATAAGGAGTTGTAATAATTTTGTCTTTCCTGTAGAGACTTGTGTGGATTTCGATTTTCATGTCTTTGTGGCTTTTCATGGCCCAGGAGGCTGAGAGACCGTTTAGCCCCATTTCTTTCTTCCTTCTCTCCCCAGCGAGTTGGGCGTTAGAATTAACGTCTCCCTACACAATTTGTAAGAAACCAATGAATAGGGACATCATGACTTAAGACGTGAGGAATTTTATTTTTTCTGCACAGACTTGGTTACTTTTCCACATCTCATTTGTAGACTTTATGGCCTTACGTGTCCCATTTTTTCGTTTTTTATCCACACAAATTGCGTTTCTTTGTTTGCCTGATTAGTACTGACTGGTGTGTGTGTGTGTGTGTGTGTGTGTGTGTGTGTGTGTGTGTGTGCGTGTGTGTGTGTGTGTGTGTGTGTGTGAGTGTGTGTGTGTGTGTGTGTGTGTGTGTGCGCGCGCGCGCTTGGTGATAGTTTTATTTCTTGAGTGCCGGCAGTTGTGCTATTAGTTGCTTTGTAAAAAATCTGAATTTCGACCTGTGAATTTTTGTTAACAATATGTCAATAGTTGTTTACAAGTGTTCAAAGTTCAAAGGGGTTTCTTTGAACAGCACAGTGAAAGGGATGTAACTCTTGGATGCTAATAAAGTTCTCTCTCAGAGTTAATAGTGTAAGGTCTCATACTTTGCTATCAGTCGCTCACTATCTGCATAGACATAGAAACATGAGATCAGGGGTTTCTGAAGTAGGCTGATTTAAGACTTTTCGTTCAAAGCAGCCCCGGTTTACGGTACTCATATAACTTAATTCAATAATTGCTGTTGAAAACTCGTAATACATGTGATGATGTGTGAAAGTGAAGTCCTCAGGGGGCCCTTATTTGAGACATAGCTCATTATCTCTTAGTGAGATATTTGGTTCCACTGCGTTTTACACCTTACTGAATGTTCATGCAGCTGCTAACTCTGAGCAAAGACCGTGTAACACAACCTTTGCTGTGGTCGCATTGACCTGTACAGTACCGCCACAGATCGTGTAAGCAAGGCCATCTAGATCACGTGCTTCGTTGCAGCCAATAGTAATAAACCAGAAGCGAGTGACCTTAGTGTGATTATCGTAGCCGCAATCCCCTTGCTGTACGCACTCTTGCATTTCTGTGACGTCGTCTCGCCATCCAGCAAAATTCGGATTTTAACGCAGTTCGTGCGAGGATTCGCAAGCGCAGGGATGGCGAATCCGAAAGTTTTCTTCGACGTGACTGCTGGTGGAGAGAATCTTGGGCGTATTGTGATGGAGGTGAGGATTACGTGCACCATCTATAACTTTTTCATTTCAGTGTAGGTTCGAGCACCAGCGGTTGATTGTCACTGTGACGTTGCCGTCAAACAGGTATAATTATATGGTTGTTGAATTTATTCGATGACGTTGTTTAGAGCGCCGTTTTGATTATGTATTTTCTAAGGCGTTTATAATAATCTGTAACCATGCTCACTAGTCACTAGACTAGTGACTAGTGTGGCCTGTTCGGTTTCCGCGTCTCTGCTGAGTTTATTGTCGATGTATTGGTTTCACAATAACATAATTAGCATTATGATTATGACAATGATTCACAATCACAATGTATATTCAGATGAGCTTAGAAGAGAGGCATAGGTGGTGCATTAGTGCACATGTATGCGAACAGCAGACAAGATGAACGAGTGTCACTTGTGCGTATCTTGTGTGCCGAAACCCAGTGTGTATGCACCTACCCGGCGAAAAGAGGAACCAGTGCACAAGGCACACACTAATGCTGTAACAGTACAACGCAACTCATCGTCCAGTGTGATTGTATGTCCCATTTACTATCTGTACTCATGCCTGACTGCCGACACCTCTGTGTGTACTGCATGGTCATATGGTCGTCCTGGTAGAAAGCGGTGTTAAAGTGGCGTTTCCATGTAGTTTTTCAGGGTGCTGGACGTTTCGCCCCTTTTGCACGTTCGCCTCAACCACTTCGCCCCACATTCTAGGGTTAGGGTTAGGGTTAGGGTTGGGGTTTGGATAGTGGGGCGAACCGGCAAGAATGTGGGGCGAAGTGGTTGGGGCGAACTTGCGAATGGGGCGAAACGTCCATGAGCCGAAAATGGGGCGAAACGTCCACGAGCCGTTTTTCACGTGGTAGAACATTAACCATGAAGATGTAGGCCTATACTCATACTGAAATCAATGCATAGGCCTAATGTACTGAACGAAGAGAACCATGCTCTCTCTAAAAGACCCCGTATACGAGTTTGGGGTAAGAATCGACCCACTGCATCTCCCTACACGATTTGTGTGAGGCCAACAATATGGGGTGCAGACTTCCCCTTGTTCCAAGTTTCCAACCAGATCTAGTTTCATTTGTAATCATTGGCGCTGAAATGAAGTAGCCTGGTAGTGACACCAGATAGACTGTAAAACTCCATCCATCCATCCTTTCAAAGCTTGCAGAAGAACCCCAATAAACACCGGTTGCTGTCCACGCTTTTTTATTTTCAAGCAGTATTTCGACCGACCTCGGCACCTCATTCCGTACCCAATACACACCATCACTGTGTGTAACAAAAACACTAATATTGCAATAAACTTTATTTTAATGCACACACGAGTTTGTGAATGATAGTTATTATGTCAGAAAAAATATAGTTGTGGTTATGGTAACCCGACTGACCCAACTTTCCCCCGCTAACCCCAAACATTTTTTTATCAGGAAAAAAGAAAGGAAGAGATCAAAGACCATCAAATGATCAATTGTCCCATCTTCCCTCCCCTAGAAGTACTCAAGGAATCAAAGTTCTATTAAAGTAAGAAAAGAAAATTTTCAGTAAAAGAGAAAGTTATTTATAATCCATCTGGGCTCTTCTATTAAACTTTTAAATAAATAAATTCATGCTGACCTACCAACCGCCCCCTTTTTTTGACTCACATGCGAAGCAAAAGTGAGTCTATGTACTCACCCATATCATCCGTCCTGGCATCTGTAAAAAACTTTAACATTGGATTTTTCTCGGAGACTATTAAGTCTATCAACACCCAATTTGGCATGATGGTGTATGGTGACAAGGCGTCAAAAAACATACATAGTGACTTGACCTTGCTTCAAGGTTGCAGGGGCCATAAATGTTGTCTAAAAACAGCCAGTTTTCACATTTTCCCAATTTTCTCTGAAGTTTTTGAGATTGGATACCTGACCTATATATGGTGTATAGGGCAAAGTAATCCCTATCTTTTGATACCAGTTTGATTGACCTTGCTTCAAGGTCAAGGTCACAGCTCTTTAAATTTGGGTTGTATACATATTTTGAAGTGACCTTGACCCTGAACTATGGAAGATAGCTCTTCCAAACTTCATAACATTGTAGTACACATACACACTTCAACCAAGAAAGGACAAGGGAAAACCCTGTGACTTAAGTAATTTAATGAAACAAAATCGAAATAACCAAGTAAGTAAAGTAAATCAAAAATGTAATACACGTACACACACACACACAAAAGCCTGAAAAGGTGTTGGCCCACGGCTTAAAGCCTTCCGAGACAAAAAGCAAAAATTAAACCAAAAATAAACCAAAAGAAGGAGACAAGTAAATAATAGCACTTATTTGCACAGAGAAAAGAAGAGGAAGAAGGAAAAAATAATTAATAAAAGAAAAAAAGGGGATAATATTTACATGGTGTATGAACCCGTGCGGACCAGTGCGAGGAAAGGTGCTACCGCTACGGGTTCATCCTGTCGAGTGAGTGAGGGAGGTGAAGGAGGTGAGTACTTCTCACCGTGGCCACGTCTCACATGCAGCACAGAGATGGGGTGGTGGCCGGAGGTGGTGGCGGGGTGGGGGGGGATATCCCCGGCGTCCGAATGCACCCAGTGACATCACAGTGGCCTGGAGTAGTGAGGGGGCGGGGCAGGCGGGATGGTTCCATGCCCCAGGAAGCTGAGGTCACGGTTCATTCCTTGCGGCTCCAGTGTACCCATCTCGAAGATAAGACGCTGTTCGAAAGCTTTTCGATGGGCACTAGACTGGAACCGCCTGACGATGGTGACCCTCAGATCCCTGGGGCTGTGGTACACGTTTCATACTAGTATACTTTCATACTAGGTCACCCGTGTTGGGCACCCGGGCAGTCCGGGCGTCCTGTAATCCATACAAAATTTAACGTTGGATTTTTCTCGGAGCCTATTAAGTCTATCAACACCCAATTTGGCATGATGGTGTATGATGACAAGGCGTCAAAAACCATACACAGTGACTTGACCTTGCTTCAAGGTCAAGGTCACAGGAGCTCTTTAAAGTTGGATTGTATACATATTTTGAAGTGACCTTGACCCTGAACTATGGAAGATAACTCTTCCAAACTTCATAACGTTGTAGTACACATGTTATACTTCCATCATGAGACACATTTGGTCACATATCGTCAAGGTTGAGGTCACTTTGACCCTTATGAAATGTGACCAAAAGGGGGTAGTGAACCATTAAAAGTGACCATATCTCATGGTTGAAAGTACCAATAAGCACCATTGTGCTTCCTATGTCTTGAATTAACAGCTTTGTGTTGTATGACCTTGGATGAAGGTCAAGGTCACATGTATTTCGGTAGGAAAAATGTGTAAAGCATTTCTTAGTGTATGAAGTCATTGTTAGGTTTAGTTGTTTGACCCTGAAGGTCAAGGTCTTGTAAATGTCAAGGTCATGTAAAGGTCAAGGTCAAGTAAAGGCCAAGGTCATGTAAAGGTCAAGGTCATGTAAAGGTCAAGGTCATGTAAAGGTCAAGGTCATGTAAAGGTCATGGTCAAGCATGTTAGTCGTATGGGCTTTGCCCTTTTTGTTTGACTTGTAACCAAAGCTATTTTTTGTTTTGACCTTATCATACTGTTCAAAATTCACACGCAATCATGTGCACACACATGCACTCATTTGTACACTTGTAGTGTGTACAAAACCTAGTTACATCCTTTTGTACTGGTCAAGTGTAGATCAATACTGAAATCAGTTTGTGCAGGATGAGTTTTTACGCACAGGAAGGATTGCAGTTTGTGAGGGTCCTCAAAGAACGGAATCCCATGGTCACCACTAAGCAGCAGCAGCAATTTTCTGATGGTGATCAGTGGTGGAGATGCCTTGTAGCTCCCGCACAGATGCCATTGATTTTTTAACCTGAAATTGGTGACCCACCCACCCCTGAAAAGAAAACTTTCAGGCAACATTACCAAAGAAACGCCCCCAAAAAGTTCAAAAAAGGTTGCCATTTTGTAGACATGTTTAAAGAATTTTTGTTTACAACTCCACAATATTTCCTACACATAATATTTTGATTGAAGTTATTGATTCTTGTGAAAGATTTACAATAATTAAGTATGTGCTATTTGTGTGTGGTTTTTCCCCCAGCAGTGAGAAAAAAGAGTAGGGTCAGCAGCAAACTTTAGGGTCCGTCCAAGGGGATGAAAGTTAACATTTTTGACTGAATTATCTACAGATCTCTGCTTTGATTATGCTTCAGGAATTTGTATAGTTCATGTTAACGAATATTTTGGCTTTTTTCAGCTCCGAGCTGATGTGGTACCCAAGACAGCAGGTATGTATCTTGCAGTGATTGTAATAACTGATATGTATAGTTAACACTTACCATGGTAGTCGTGGCTTAAACCACATGGTCAGGTCTGGCCAAGCCTGCAAGTTGTGGCACATGTCGCATGTGATGGAGGATAAACGTGTCTAATCTTTCAGTTGTGATTTGTTTTGAAGCAGAATGTTTGCTCTCACTCTGTGGAGAAAGGGTTAGAACTACATGCCCATACAAGTGGCTGGTTTGGAGGTCATGAACTTTTCCACTCAGAGTGGGTTATGCAGTCAGTCCTAATTATGGCACCATGGTAAGGGTTAATACCACCGTAGGCTGCATAATTTTTCTCATTACTTTGGCACCTTTATCTTTATGTAGGTGCATTTTGTGCATGCAAACTGCCATGCTAATTTGAAGTTCATTTTAGAAACATGGTCTCATTGTTTTCATTGCTTCACCATCAGTTTATGCACCCCAGTAGTCACAAAGGCTGCTTGCCATTGAGGCAGGTGTGTGTGTGTGTGGGGGGGGGGGGGGGGGGGGGAGGGAGGGGGGGGGTGGATGGATGGATGGACACTGGCATGACTACATGTATTGCTGCAATTTTTTGACTGCAGTGTGTGATCCATCAAGTAGCTCTATCATTGCAGGCATCCTCCTCATTATTTTCCAATGAAGTGTTGATATCTAGGTGTAGATATGACACCAGAGCTTGGTATCACTTCATTATTATGCCAAGTTAATGATGCATTATATGATCCATTTGAAATTGTAACTTGTAGTTCTTTAAATTAAATTGATTTAGAAAACCTGGTATTTTTACGGTCTTGACCAGGATGCATTAAAATGTTCAGGGTCCCAAAGGATGGAGTGCAAAATGTGAGGTAACCATGCAATTATTTGAATGTTCTACATTGAATTTGGGAGTGTTTCACACCCTATTGCATTTTTCTGCACAAGTTGGATGTTAGGATTGATGGCATGAGCTTGTTTGTGCTACTGCAGAGAATTTTCGTCAGCTGTGCACCATGGAGAAGGGCTTCGGATTCATGGGCTCCAAGTTCCACCGAGTAATCCCCCAGTTCATGTGCCAGGGTGGAGATTTCACTGCTGGCAATGGCACTGGTGGTAAGAGCATCTATGGGGAGAAGTTTGCTGATGAGAACTTTAAGCTGAAACACACTGGCCCAGGTGAGTGTAGCTCTGTGTTTAGAGATAGTCAGCATCCATCCCAAAGTTGTATAGTGTGGGCCTTGTTTGCTCAGCCAGGTCAAAGATGAGGCTGCTGCATGTGATGCTCACAGAAGATAGGTCCAGCACAGCTTGGAATGGTGACCAAGCTGCCATGGCTCCTGTAGTATTAGTGTACAAAGTCTCATTCAGAACTGTTCATTGATATCAGGCAAGAGGTTCTCCTGTTGGGAAAATTTGATCGAACCAAAAAGTGAGTTGGAAGAGAGATTGTGTCACTGTGGAGATTATCTCTTAACATCAGACTATAAGGAATTTCACAACTACATGCCCCAGTCCTGTGAGGTTTTAGAGAAAATGACACATAACATGGCCGCAAGCAATATTATATGGCAAGAGATTTTGGTTGCTTTGTGTGAAAAGTCCTTTACTTGACTGTCGCTTTTTGAAGTGGAGTTTGGTTTTCCACACTGTCTCGTTGTGTCCAGGCATGCTGTCCATGGCCAATTCTGGCCCCAACACCAACGGCTCCCAGTTCTTCCTCACCACAGTGGCCACGCCCTGGTAAGTCACCCTCTTCTCCCCTGCTCTTATGCTTGGGACAAGTTCAGGTTGAGACTGACCCCTTTCCACAAAATGAGACGCTGCGCACCTTTTCAAACTTTCTGAGTGGTTTACATGATCAAATGGTAGAGGGAATAAGCTTTACAGAAGTGCAGAGGTAATCAGAATAAGATGCCAAATGAAAAAGATATGCCTCATTCAACATAGTAGTATATATAAATGGTATTTAATTGAAAAAAGTGGACTTAATAGATTGAATGAAACTTAAAATCAGTTTTCTCAGTAACAAGTATCAGATGCACTGAAATTTCATGTATTTTTCAAATAAGTGAAGAAATTATGCACAAATGTGACTGTCTCTCTCAAACCATCGCCTTGAGTGATGTAAAGATTTTTATGTCATCATGATATATACTAAATCCCCTTTAAATGATACCAAAAATTATTTTATGTGTGGCAGTTTCCAAGTTATGATAATTTGAAAAAGCATGTACCAATAAAAAACTTTTCAAGAAAATATGGCTTTACAAGTTTTAGCTGTATCTTGCCTGGCAACCCCTGTTGTAATCAAGCTTCATCAATAACATTTGGTCCAAAGCTAATTCTTACATATCCCTCAACTGCCAACAACAATTAACTATTTAGATGAGATACTGCGATGTGTAACCATACTAAATACTTGACTATTTGCCAGTATGACAGAAGGGATGTGATGAGTTGGGATGTAACACAAAGTTTTTTCCACACTGAAATTGCAGTGCTTATCTATAGAAGTTAAAAGTGATCATTTGGTGGGAGATTTGAAATCTGAAACTCACAAAAATTATGGTGGAATGGTTTAGCTCTTTGAAACTAGTTCTTGCATATATTGAGCCAAAGAGCAATACAATTTTCCAAGCCAGTGAATGAAAAGTTCAGGTGTCATTCACGATTTTGAATTGGCAGTGTGTTGCACAGGTAGGGTCACTCCTTTGAAATAGTGTGGATTCTCAAACTTTCCAAACACCAGGAAAATTATTTTTTGAGATATCCATGTTGGCACACATCATCACAGTTATTCTTTCTTAAAATTTTTTTACCATGGCACTCCTCTCCTTTAAGTAATTGTTTTCTCTGGGCAAGTCTTTGAAAAAGTCCAGTCTCCTCAGCGTTGCAAATGTCTTCTGATTTACATTTCTGCTAAGTTGGTTTTCAGCATGTCGTCTATCCACATGCCTGTTGATTCTGTATCAACTGCTTGATGTTTATGACACATTGCTTTGTAAGTGATGTGGCATTTCTTGAAGCAGTGGAGTCAGCCTTAATTGCATCCTCAATCTTGGGAAATCTCTGCTTTCTTTCATGAGAGGCCCAGTCACTGTAAATTTAACAACATGGCAAAGGTGAATCACTCGAGGAATCAATCATCAACAGCTTCCAACTTTACTGACCTCATTCAAGCTATTTTGGAATCATTTTGCATACTGAAGTATATTTCGTTGTATTTTTCCTTTCCCTTCAGGATTGCAGTCACTGAAAGTTGCCACTCTGATATCTGCTCTTTGTTGCATTTTCTTCATTTTGTTCTACAGCTGCAATTTAGTCAATTTTTCTTTTCAGAGAGGGGTGGTGGGTTTGTCACTTTCTTCCTCTCTTTGATTTCCCACAACTTTATCCATTGCTTCCATTGAAAGAATATTGTTTCACAGCAACTGCTCTCCAAGTCTCCAATATTGTAAACCCTTACTTCCTTATGCTCCTGGTGGCACCACTTAGCCTATAAACTCTGACAATGAGGACTGAAGTATGCATACATGTATTCAGAGACCAAGGGGTTAATAAAGCAGTTTCACTTCTTGCTGTCAGATAATCAGCAAAAGGCACCGACAGTTTCACCAATCATAGGCTCAGGACTGAAAGGATGAAAGGTTTTGGTGGCTGTAACATGAAATTTGTGATTTTCATTTTCAAAGTTGAACCAGTGGAATAAGTTGGAGCGCTTGGAGATGTTGAGTTGTGTGTGCAGACTTGCTTTTTATGTAATCTGGAGTTCTTCCAGAAAACAGTTCATGTTATCCATGGATTCAGCATGTCAGATGTCATGTCAAGCATGGACAAGCAAGTGGGTACGGCGTTCGAAGCTGCGCGGTTCCCAGAGTTGCATCCTTGAGAAAGATGCTTAACTCGCATTGCTTCTCCCCATCCAGGAGTAAAACCGGGTACCTGTGAGGGCAGTGTTGGCAAAATGTAGTACGATTAACCCTTGTATGCGGCCAAGCGCCAGCATCGGGTTGAAATACTCCCCAGTTGATGCT
>JAWQFJ010001390.1:106424-156623 GCA_034096865.1 Theodoxus fluviatilis
ACATGCAAATATTGCAAACAGAAAAACACAATGAATTTTAATGTGTACAATGACAGTTAGATAAAAAATAGAAATATTTGTACCCATCACCCTAAGCTTACTTTGTAATACAGAAAGAGGGATCAAAAGCATATCAGGATGCAAGAAAAACATTCTGGTCAGAAACACACACAAAATTGACCTGATTTAGCAATTACATTTTACAAGGGCTAATACTGATTAACTACATTCACGATGTAAAAAACAAACAAACAGGTGGTACTCCACTCTTATCAGTCACCTAGATCACAAAAATACAAATAATTGTTCTAACCTGTACTAAAGCAGACCTGTTTACCCCTAAAACTTTGCATGTGTAGTTTGTGGGAGCAAAAGTTAAGAAATGTGTAGTTTTGTAATTGAATGTGTAGAATTTCCGGAGTCGGCTCTCTATTGCGGGGGGGGGGGGGGGGGGGGGGGGGGGGGCCGCTATTGCAGGATTTTTTGTGGTCAAAAGTTTTTAAGGCCATTTTGATTCTTTTCTCATAAAACGCCTAAAAAAACCATAATTATTGTTTCCTTTTTTTAACTTAGAAATTTTTCCGTGTTTTTTTTTCTATTGCGGGGGACCGCTATTGCGGGATTTTTTGGTTCAAAAGTTCTTAAGGCCATTTAGATTCTTTTGTCCTAAAACGCCTAAAAAACCATAAAAGTTTTGTTACTAAAAAAATTTGGGGGGGAGGTTTTACCGATAGCGCTCAGCCTAGGCAGCACCCACCACCCCGCCTGACTGACTTAGCCTGTCCGGGGAGTTTCAACTAAACCCGGACGCATTACTTTTTGTCACGTTTGTGTCCAACATCAGCGTCGGGCCCTGGACTTAGGGCGTAGGGACAACCCGTTGAGAGTCAAACGTGGGATTGGGTTAGAATATAAAGCTTCACCCGTTATTGATAAAAACCGAAAAAATGTCTAAGTCAAACAATAAAACTTTCCACCGTGGCTGACAGAAAAATGGGAGTCGCAGACAGTGCAATGACTGAATGAGCAAACTGTTTTCATTTCTGCGAAGTGACAAGGCATGGGTATTCCTCATATTTTGGCAGAAAGACTTGGCTCAGCACTTTGCTCGTCTTCTTCTTTTTGGTTGGTGGCATTTCGGAGTCATTTTCTTCACAGTTCTCATCTTCAGTTTCGTGTGCTCTTCGTTCAACCATTGTCTCGAAAAGCGCACGTGGGTTGGCAGTAAAACCGCCCCGAGTTGCACAGTCCCGGCGCTTGAAAGCGCTGGACGGGAGCAGCGATTGCGCCGCTCAAACGCTTCGCTAAATTTCCCGCTCATCACAGCTTGCAAGCGCTGACGAGACTCGCTAAATTTCCCTCTCATCACCGCTTGCAAGCGCTGACGAGCGGGAAATTTAGCGAAGCGTTTGAGCGGCGCAATCGCTGGTTGACAACGTGAAGTGCAGGGAGGAAGGATGACGTAATATCTTGGCGCGAAGAATGATGCCACTTCTGGCGTGTCTTCTCTCAAATTAAGAGTGTAGGGATGACGTAATGTCTTGGCGCGAAGAATGACGCCACTTCTGGCACGGAAGAGTGACGTAATCCTCGGGGCTGCACGCGCTGCATGCAGCAAACGACTTCCGCCCCAAAACAAGGATCGGCAAAAAAAATTGTCAAGCGAGATAATGAAAATTGCGGATTGTGATATGCGTAGCCAAACAATACCGTTTGCGTAGAAAACAATAGACTTGCGTAGTTGCGTAGTATAGTATGCAAATGCGTAGTTTACTACGCTCAATGCGTAGTGTAAACAGGTCTGCTAAAGGTTCAAAATCTAATAAGTCATTTGTACAGAGTATCAGCTTCATCATGCATTGTAATAAAGTGGAAAAATCCCAAAGAATTTTATGATTACCAAAACAAACAAAAAAAAGTTGCATGCACACTATCCTGTACATGTATTTACTACAATACTAGCCATTTTAAATGTGCCACATCATGCAAAGTTAACATGCAGTGCATTAATAAACTAGCAATATTCTTATTTAAAAAAATTCTACTGTCACTTGGCTGGTTTCAACATTGAATGAAGTGGAGGATGTCGGGAGACGAGAACACCCAGCGTCCATCATCATTCAGTGTCAGTCCTATGCATCTACTACAATCATTTTCCAGGCTCAGTCCAGGACTCCATACCACTGCCAGGCACTACAGCAACTCTTCTCAGTTCACCTCTCTCTCAGCAGCACTTTCTCCTTCCTCAGCAGGTCCCATTTGCCTGCCACGCTTTCGAACTCGCAGGTAGTGCACCAAGCCAGGCTCACAGCCATCACCATCATTCGACTCGGAGTCAGAAACGAGATCGTCTGACCCATCTGATTCAGCTTCTGTTTCTTCAATATTGATATTGGACTCATTTTCGCTATCAACTGCATCGATAGGTGATTGTGGGCAGGACTGTACTGTCAATTTTCTGTTTGTGTAAGGTACCGGCATCTACACATGGCCGGTCAGCTAGCTCCTGAACTGCACATAAGCCATGATATGGAATGCAGTGTATTTTTCTGTCATCAGGCATGTAGTTATTTTTGCGTTGTTGAAGTAAATAAACACAAGAAATGCCATGCACACTGCTGGGGATAGAAATGACACAATTTAAATGAACTAAAACTAATTTATTGTATAAAGAATAAAATTATAATTGGAACTCGCAGGTAGTGCACCAAGCCAGGCTCACAGCCATCACCATCATTCGACTCGGAGTCAGAAACGAGATCGTCTGACCCATCCGATTCAGCTTCTGTTTCTTCAATATTGATATTGGACTCATTTTCGCTATCAACTGCAGAGGCAAGAATCTCAAAGGCACTAGCACGCGCTCGAAATCGACTCGCTCGCCACTCGGTTTGGGAGAGTCAGCCATCTTTGTTTACATTCCTACGGTCGACCGAAGGCATGTAGATCGTTCTTTGGCAGACTAAACCATTCTTCCTCTGTTCATGATTTGTGCTACAACCAATCAGAGGTCTTTCTTGCTGGATTACTACGCCTGAGAGAAAATTGTGACGTAGATAGCACTATGTGCTTTGGTTGATCACTCTAGTTTCCTTCAAGTGGGAGTATAGTGCGTGCATTCCAATCTGAAGGATATGAGCTAAATTTACTTTGTTTTTTGAAACATATTTTTCATCCTGTTAACTTCTCAGAAGCCCCGATGTTGATGAATATTGTAGTAAACAACACATTTAGTACGAGAGTAGGCGTGTACTTCTGATAATGGCTGCCATTGTTTACGTTGCTTGCAAGTGACTTAACGAAAATGCGCTGGACGACATTAAACTTCATCTGATAACATTGTCATTGCCTGATTTTCATCTATATTGGACCTCCAAAGGAAGGCAACACATTTACACACATTCTGTGCACTTTATTCATTGTATTTGATTGATAAATCCCAAAACCGACCAGGTCGGTCCTGATATTCTGGCAACAGGGAAAAAACCGATTTTTGATCGGTTCTTGACACTCCTAGGGTTAATGAAGCATTCCAAATCTCCTGGTTCCTTGCCTCAGATTATGTGGCAGTTTCATCAGTCAGAGCCAGCAAAGATGTTAATCCCCAGCATAGCATATACTTTTTTTGGTTAACTCTTTAGATTACTGCCCACCCTGCTCAATCCTGTCTCGCCCATAGCTGCCCACCCAACGTGGCTGTTTCTTGACTGAATTTTTTTTCTACAAATTGCATAAACCTTACAGGACTGGGGAATGAAACACATAAATGACTTACAGGGCCTGAGGAGTTAAACAATGAAGGCGGAACATTAGTGGTAACTTAAGAATAGTATAAGTGCAACAGACAACTGGAGCCACTCATTACTTCTCTCATCAGCTGGAATCCTAGGCTGCTGGGTAGCTCGGCCAGGGATGGTGCCGGGGAGGGCAAAGGGTGGATGAGGTCATGGGAATTGAGACCCTACCTGGTTCAAACCTCCCTGGAAGATCCAACCCACACAGGAAGCAACTTCTCTGGCACTGCATTCTCAAAGGTCCACAACAGAAAGTCCACTGCTTTTGCAGCCCTCCAGGTAGTTTTGCTTGACTTTCTCAAGGTTTTGTTAGTACAGAACTTTCAGACTGCATCTTGCTCTTGGGCCAAGTATGTGCCTTGCACAGGGAATTATAATATTTGAAGTTGGTGTCCCATCTCCTTGCAGGTTGGATGGAAAGCATGTGGTGTTTGGACAGGTGGTGGATGGAATGGATATAGTCTCCAAGGTGGAGAAATTTGGCTCCAAGTCTGGCAAGACCTCCAAGGAAATCGTCGTTGTCAAGAGCGGGCAGCTTTAAGGAGTTTTTACATAGAAACTGGAGGAAAGTGCCACGTTTCAATGGCAGTAACAACCGACACACCTCCACCCAATACATCATGCTTTTTAAAATTGTCATTGGGAGATTTCATTATGGTAGAAAAAAATTGTATGTTCTAAGTGTCATGCAAGTTTAAATTGACTGCAAGTTGGCGGATTTTCATTGCTGAAGTCGTCACTGGTGAAAACACTTATCAACTGTACAGTTTCAGCTCCCATTTGAAGAAGCCATGTTTGTTGTTGATTTGTAGAGTTGCATACCAATGAATCACTTTTCTTGGAAGTAAAACTGAATTTTATGTAATGGTTTTGGTTGGATTAGTGCATGTGTATGAGTGTGAAGCATTAGTTGTATTTAACCTTGATTTATCAAAAGATTTTGTGGGATATGCTGACTTTGACATTGGTCATGTTCAGAATTACTGAAGTAAGTGCAAATACAATCCTGTATTGGTCATGTTCAGAATTACTGAAGTAAGTGCAAATACAATCCTGTATTGGTCATGTTCAGAATTACTGAAGTAAGTGCAAATACAGTCCTGTATTGGTCATGTTCAGAATTACTGAAGTAAGTGCAAATTTATACAATCCTGAAGAGGATCCCAAACAGACATCGCCAGTGCTGGGACCCGAGTGCAATCGACCCTACACATTGCTCCACCCACAGCCAAATTGGGGACAAATGATACTCTACTGAAGTTTTGAAGTCTGTTACAAACTGCAGTCGTTATCATCACTTTTCTCCCTGGAGCATAAACACCATTTATTTCTCAACATGTTGCCTGTCACAAATACACATGGTAACTACAAGCGGACTGCATGACAAGAACATGCACGCAGACTGGCTGGTGATGTGCATCGATAGGTGATTGTGGGCAGGACTGTACTGTCAATTTTCTGTTTGTGTAAGGTACCGGCATCTACACATGGCCGGTCAGCTAGCTCCTAAACTGCACATAAGCCATGATATGGAATGCAGTGTATTTTTCTGTCATCAGGCATGTAGTTATTTTTGCGTTGTTGAAGTAAATAAACACAAGAAATGCCATGCACACTGCTGGGGATAGAAATGACACAATTTAAATGAACTAAAACTAATTTATTGTATAAAGAATAAAATTATAATTGGAAGTTTAAATGACTGAATTCCACTTTGCAAAACTGTGTCAACTAAACATCCTATGATATAAAACTGGGTAATCTTAAAAACCTTGTCCTTCTCTGCAACACTGAATTGAGGACATGCACATGGACTGACTGGACAGTAACATCATATCAGCCCTTACAAGGTCCACTACACTACATGACGGTTCTAGCACAAAATGGCTTTGCTGGTCAAGACTCATTCCTCTCTTCCTGTCTAAAATTACTTTTTAAAATTAAAAGGAATAAGTTGGAACATTGGTCATGAGAGAATCTCGCACAGCAGCTACCGCTAAATGCTCTTTTAGAAATGGAACAAGCAAGCCACTGCAATATGATGGATGGAATGATGAAGCGCAAGGGCCTTATCAGCCTTGTAGGCTATAAGGCCACAGTAAAATCACACCAATATCACAAAGGGAGATATGGTGGGTTTATTCTCACCCCCAACCTACAGGGGGGACCAAATGAAGATAGCAAGGGAAATGCAGAGCATTTTACAGAGATGGTATGAAAAAAGTACAGACTTAGATGAGATAACAGAAAACCTGACATGGCTACAATGGGCAGCTCATCAGTATGGTTCTCCATTTCCGTTTTTAACCTGAACAGTTGCAGTAGTCCCTGTGACGAGGGGACACTCTTGGGGGAGTCCAAAGGTGTCCCTACATGACAGGTGTCCCCTCATCAGAGGGATCCGATGATCATGATAGTACATGTCATTGAAACGTAGTTGACTTGATATATGATATGCATAAGGACAACAAACAGAGCCACAAATCGTCCCGTTTGATATGTAAAAGAGTGAAGAACTTTTTCCCTGATATTTTTTACAAGCAGTCATCCCCCTGTGGATTCGGGGTTAGAATTGACCCACAGCGTCTGCCTACGCGATTCGTAAGAGGTGAATAACTAGGGACACCGTGACTTGATTTGCGTTAACTCTAAACTGTTCCAGTGATTTTCGTGCTTACTGGCCTTATATACTAATATAGCCTACAAAGGCTGATGGGCCGTAAAAATCGCTCCATCCATACAAGCAGTCTTGGTTTTATTTACTCAGTTAACGTAGAATCACAACCCAATGTGTGAGGGGAGCAAGGGGGTGGTTTTGGAGGTCAGGATGGGCATGATGAATCTGTGGTGTGCATGTGTGTGTGGTGTGAGTGTGCACGTGCCTGCAAATGCATGGGTGAGGGAGAAGCCCATGCAGGAATTGTGGAGAGACACATGCCATTGAACTACTACATCTATACGGAGTTCAGCGGGACACCTCTCAGCAGAGATTGATATTCTGCATTTCTTTATCTTTACGACTTTTGGAGTCGGACTAACAAATTATTGTTGCTGCTGCGTCCGCTCCTCACAGGGAGGGGACAGGGAAATGTATGGTAAAACACTGTCCACATCTGCGTTTTGCAGGTGTCTGCTGTCCACAGGTTATTTTGAGAATAACTGATCTGTGCCAAGAGGCCATGTCCTGACATGACAGGTGTCCGCTCGTCACAGGGACTACTGTAATTTCCACTGCAACATAACCTACAGACTGCGACACATTAGGCTTGTTCAGGAGGCACTCCTGAACAGCAATTTTGGGGCGTGATTCACTCAGCGCTGAGCAGCGCTGTGCATCACCAATCCAAGATGATTCACACGATTTTCAAAATGGCGTCTTTGATCCTGCACTGACAGTCGATGCATAAAATAACGCTCAGAAACGTCATTTTGGGACTGGAACGGACATTATTTGCCCGTCTGTATGCGCGAGTAATGGCAAGTAAGGATGACACTGTAGTGGACTTTATTCATGCAGAATACAATTAAATATGCATAAAGGATGTCTGTGGCAAAGAAAACACTTTCTTAGCATCTAGCAACACATGGGGCACAGAAGATTTACCTCCCCTTTAACAAGTGAAGCGCTGCACTAAATCTGTAGGTGTTCAGGAGAGGCAAAGAGCGCTCAATTGCCAACATGAAGCGCTCATGCAGCGCTTTGTACTCCTGAACAAGCCTATTGTACATGGACTTTTCTGCAGCATCAAGCCTGATAAGGCACCACCATTGTGTACACTGCATCCAAAGGAGACGGCACACCCCTCCTGTTATTCATGTACACTATGCAACGCAGCACAGCACCTTCACGAACCCAGAGATTCAAGACTGATGAACAGTCAACTGGTAGAATCATTAGGGACAGGAATTGGTCCACACAAAGTGTGGAGCACAGACCCAATACAACAGATCAGCAGCTGTGGGTCCTGTGCAGCAACTAGGGACATGTCACCCTGTGGGTTCAGGGTAAGAATTGACCCATTGCGTATCTCGAGACACCACGACTTGATTTGTGTATCCTCTAAACTGTACTAGTGATTTTCATGCTCAATGGCCTTACATAGCCTACAAAGGCCGATAGGCCGTAAAACACTATCCATCCATCTGACTCGAGAACCACGCGCAAACCTTGGCCACCTTGCCAGTAAATCAGGCAAGTAGGGGGTTCTAGAGGGTTGACCATAGATGGATAATAAAGGTGCATTGTACTGCAGCTTTCAGAGTGATCCAGTGGTCAAGGCACTCCTCCTGCTGCCAGCACCCAATATAATGCTGTACTGATTCAATAGTTGGTAAAGCATTCCATCTCCCTAACCACAAGTAGAACTGGGTACTATGTATTGGACACTGTAGCAGCAATCAGAAGCAATAGCCCCGACACCAAAATCCAATTTAGGATATTGATGAAGTAACTCGTGTATGAAGAGAGTATCAGTTGATAAAGGTACAAAATTCATTCCAATACAATAATGAACATTCCTGAATTTTCAGTTTAATCATTGCCAAAAGGGTCACTTAATGAATATCATTGTTTGTTTGGGAACGGTAACAAAAACTTGGCTTGTGTGTTAGTGGATGCCAAAGAAGATTCTGGACACAAAGGAGACTCCATGGTAGAAAGCCCAAGCTAAGATGCTAGTCTCCAATATCACTGCCTTCGACAATTTATTTTCCTTGCATGACCAAGTTTACGAGAAAAAAGATGGAAGGAAAACAAGCAAGCAAAAAAGAAAAGAAATCTCTCCCACCCAATTTCCAGCAAATGTTCCAAATGTTATTAAAAAAGTACTCAAATGTGCTAGGATGTACAATTTATCAAGTAGATTAAAAAAATCCAGCTAAGATTGTGGGGAAAAAAACTTTATATTAATGCAGATACACTGAAGTCAAGCCCTCCCAAAATTATGCAGGTATAAAGTTATTGGGCATTTTCCCCCTAACAATATTACTGATTTCTGCAAGGAGCCACCTCACATAAGAGCAACAAGCAGGTTGCATTCTGCAGTGCAACACTGCCCAGGAGCAAAGACAGAGAGGCAAGGAGAATGATGCTTTTGTCTGGATCCAAGGCACATATGGGACAACAAGAAGGAAAGCCAGGGCAGGGTGGCCATCTTCAAGGACAGACTGCAGCAGTTTTGTTCCTGCTCTGAGTTGTATCGTATCCTCCACTTTCATCTGTCACCTCACATTGCACTTCAGGCCTGACCATCTTGTCCACGGCATGAGGAGAAAGTGAAGGTGTTATGCAGTGCATAAATCTAGAGTTGTATAACCAATGATAATGCAAGAAGTAATTTTCTCTGTAGAGAGGTGGATGAAGCTTCAAAACCCCCAAAATATAGAGAACATTACACCTTCCATATCCTGTAAGTGCTTTATAAAACTAGCTGGGGAGGGGATAAATCCAATCACAGCCTAGAAATTAGAATGAAGAAAATAAGACGGCACACATTTTTCATGACTTAAGGTAGCTTTGTCAATTGGTGAAAAAACTAAGATGGCAGCTGTTCCAGAGGTGGATTGTCCAGAATAGAGGAATGTCCAGGGTCCTAAAGTGTCGTTCAAAAATGAAAAGGCAAAATCAAAAGAAATTGTTCCTTCAAACCTAAGTGATCCGAGTGGCATTCACAAGCACTCATCATTAAACAATAAAACGACTTGTCATTGATGTACACTGTATATAACTACAATGTTGAGCTATTGCCAACACAGCTGATATCCTTCAATAGAGAAAACAGCATTTAGGCCATGGTGTTGGCATTGCAAAGCTGTCTCTCCTGTCCTACATGCCGCCCCTGCGGTAGGAAGCTTCCCTATCTGTCTGTCTTACACTTCGCCCACTTACATCACTCATTCATGTTTCCTAAATCATTTGCTTGCCAAAAGAAAAAGCTAACACAGCGCACCTAGAGATGTGTGCTTGATTTCTCTGCAGGTTTTTCATAAAATGACCTGAAAAAACAGGTATACTTTAAAAAGACTGTGATGAGAAAAGGCGCAACAGAACAAGCACATCCACGTTCAGCGTGGTTGATAGCTCTTGGATCACACAATTATGGCTTTGCATTCACCCACATGCAATGGAAAATGTGTATAAAGACTGTGGCATTCTTTCTAGTAAAATAGCATTTGAGACTAGCTAGAAAGAAACTGTGTACATGGTACAATTGTGCAAGGATTATGGATTATCGTCATGTAAATTTCATTTTTGTAGCTTCACTGAAAGAAAAATGGGGTATTTGAGTGTATTCAATGCAGATTCTTCCAGTACACAGCGAGGTGTGCCTATTGTCACATCCTGGATTGGGCAGCAAACTAGGTAGGGGAGTTAATCATAGTCCCACTATTAAAATTGTTGTGTGTCATCAGAGAAATGTATTCATTCATGCCATTATTTTCCCAAAAGAAACAGGGTTGCATTTACTTGGTTTAATATTCATTTCAGGTCAATTTAAGACGCCATCTTGATATGTGATCTGCTAAACTCACTATGGTGGGTCTATTTTTAATTCCCTTGTCTAGTTTGGTGCCCAATCCAGGATGCAGCAGCTACCACTGTCTGTCAGAGGTGCCTACAGGCAAGCACTGGGCTACAGCGCTGATGCAGCAGCTACAAAGGCAATCAGAATGCAACACTGATACATCACATCTTGTGATGCGATTGCAGAGATCTGATTGTTTAGCAAAAAAGATCACCTGGCACGCTAGACAAAACCATTCTCCATGCAACGTCTTGGTGAGCTTCACAACACCGAGAAAGACTCCAGTAAGCCACAGTGGACAATCCTGAAAACAAATCTTGTTGACCCGTGTAGAGAAGTAGAAATAATGACCCGTGTAGAGAAGTAGAAATAATGACCCGTGTAGAGAAGTAGAAATAATGACCCGTGTAGAGAAGTAGAAATAATGACCCGTGTAGAGAAGTAGAAATAATGACCCGTGTAGAGAAGTAGAAATAATGACCCGTGTAGAGAAGTAGAAATAATGACCCGTGTAGAGAAGTAGAAATAATGACCCGTGTAGAGAAGTAGAAATAATGACCCGTGTAGAGAAGTAGAAATAATGACCCGTGTAGAGAAGTAGAAATAATGACCCGTGTAGAGAAGTAGAAATAATGACCCGTGTAGAGAAGTAGAAATAATGACCCGTGTAGAGAAGTAGAAATAATGACCCGTGTAGAGAAGTAGAAATAATGACCCGTGTAGAGAAGTAGAAATAAAGCCAAAACACAAAACAAGAGGTTGTGGTTACAGTAACATGGCTATAACAAGAAGGGCAAAGCCCATACGACTCACATGCTTGACCTTGACCTTTGTATGACCTTGACCTTCAGGTGACCTTCAAGGTCAAGGTCAAACAACTAAACCTACCAATGACATCATACACTAAGAAATGATTTACACATATTTTCCTACCAAAAATACACGTGACCTTGACCCAAGGTCAAGGTCATCCAAGGTCATGCAACACAAAGCTCTTAATTCAAGACATAGGAAGCACAATGGTGCTTATTGGCACTTTCTACCATGAGATATGGTCAATTTTAGTGGTTCACTACCACATTTTGGTCACATTTCATAAGGGTCAAAGTGACCTTGACCTTGATGATATGTGACCAAATGTGTCTCATGATGAAAGTATAACATGTGCCCCACATAGTTATTAAGTTTGAAACAGTTATCTGCCATAGTTCAGGGTCAAGGTCACTTCAAAATATGTATACAATCCAACTTTGAAGAGCTCCTGTGACCTTGACGCAAGGTCAACCAAACTGGTATCAAAAGATAGGGCTTGCTTTGACCTATATACCACTTGCAGCTAAGGTCGCCATTCTCAATAACGTGGGAGAAAATTGGGAAAATGTGAAAAATGACTGTTTTTGAGACCACATTTATGGCTCCTGTGACCTTGACCTTGAAGCAAGGTCAAGTCACTATGTATGTTTTTTGAGGCCTTGTCATCATACACCATCATGCCACATTTGGTGTTGATAGACTTAATAGTCTCCGAGAAAAATCCAACGTTTAAGGTTTTTACGCCCGGACGGACGCCCGGACGGACGACACGGCTGAGTACATAGACTCACTTTTGCTTCGCATGTGAGTCAAAAAAAGGGTTGGTAGGTCAGCCAGAACTCAAAACATAAATCAAACTTTTCTTTTGCTGAAAATGCTTTTGTAAATTTAAATAGTGGAATCCCTGTGTACTTATAGGGCAGGGAAGATGGGACAGCACACAGTTCGTTGTTTACTGTCTTTTTCTTTCTTTTTTCCCACAATAAAGAAAAGTTTAGGGTCTGTCAGATTACTGTAACCACAGCTATTTCTTGTCATTGCATAACAAAACTAAACAAAGATTGCAGTTCACAGGACTAGCTCAAATAACCCTCCTGATGACAACAATGATGCATAAAATAGTCATGACTCATCAAGTATTTAATGTCATTATGAATTGGTCATCATTATCATCACAATAATCTTCCAGCACATACTAATAGTGTACACAAATAATCATGTCCTTTTCATATCGACATTGTGACATATTATAAAACATACATAGTTTTATCAACAGACAAAATATCTGTATCTGTTGTGTGTGCCCATAGTCTTCAGAAGAAGAGCCCCAATCAAAAAGTGTCTACACTTGTAGGAGGAGAGATTACATCCATTATCAAGAAAATCTGTTAAATATGCAACTTTAAACATGCCAAAATATTTACAAATAGTGAACCCTTATTTCATATTCTGTTAGAAACAACCTCATTCAGAATCCACAAAATTCAAAATCACATGAACCAATGGACACATCCAAACCTTTTCACAGGGTTTTCCATTCAGGCATGCTTTGGTGTGAACACCCTCAGCACAGCCATCATTCTGTCTTGAGGGAACTGGGTACCAGGTAGCACTGACAGCAACAGTAGCACTGACAGCATCAGGAGCACTGACAGCAACAGTAGCACTGACAGCAACAGTAGCACTGACAGCAACAGTAGCACTGACAGCAACAGTAGCACTGACAGCAACAGTAGCACTGACAGCATCAGGAGCACTGACAGCAACAGTAGCACTGACAGCATCAGGAGCACTGACAGCATCAGTAGCACTGACAGCAACAGATTGCAGTCCATACCTCACCTGTCCATGCCACTCCCCATTTCTCACCAGAAAATGTTCTACACGGATCAAACACCAACCAACAGTTTGGCTTCTCTAGGACAGAGTTGCAAGCCCTACAACTGTTATTCCACCACCCTAGAAATCTGCAATTGAGCCCTGTCACTGTTAAACAATTAAAACATGATAAGTCGTTCAGCAGTTTTTATCATGAAGCCAGCCACTTCAAGTAAGCCCTGTGGTCCATTTTGAGTTTTCCCATTTCCATGAGGCCCAGGAAAATGTTAGCCTTATCATCTACCACAATAAGTCTATGACCCTCACAGCACCCTGTTCAGAAAACCTGTTGTGACGAGGTCTTTCAGGCACAAGTTGGAACTGCATGAAATATGTATCATGCCACGAGCAGGTTTTGAAGGCCCAAGATGGAATGGAGGGATTAGGCGGTCTGCCAAGGATGCACTGCAGTTCTACTGGTCTGCCAGGTGTGGCTCTATGAGGCCCAGCACACAGCCTACCAGGTGCAGACTGCCTGTCACCAACACCTGGATGTGGGAGGCCTGGGACAACCAGGAGGGACAGCTGCCCTCCTCCCAGTTGGTGGGATGGGGCACACTGGGGTCACGGCCTTGACCCACCCAGTACAGGGCATGGCTGGCACAGGTGAAGGCCACTGAGCAACCTGATGAGGTGACTGGGTCACCTACCAGCTGGCTCATGGAACCCTGCAAAGTTGACTGGTCCACAGCACCATTAGGTACTGCAGCCCAGCCTACATGAATGTCATCAGGGGTGCCGTCTGCTTCCTTGCATGAAGCCTGAGGGTGCAGGTCATCTGAGAGGAGAGGAGTCCCCTGTGCAATGGACACGTTGATGTTGTCCCACACCTGCTTGCACATCAGGGATTTGCACCTCTGACTTTCTGTGGTCACCATGGCATTGGTCTGATCTGCAGATTGGAAATAAAACGAAACAAACCTCATGGTAATAAAGTTGATGGAAACCAAGGCAACACAAGTTTTCAAAACTGCTGGCCCGTTTGGGCAAGTACACTGAAAATTCACTTGCAGTAACTGTGATTAAGGCAAAATCCACTGGCCCCCCAAATGCTTGCCCCACTAAAGTACTCACACAAGTCAAGTGAATATCAGTGCCTCTTACTATAACTACAGAGCACTTTGAGAGCATAAACCTCAGCCAAGGAAGCCAATATTTCTCTTCCATGGCCTGTATATTCATTCAGGCTTGATGTTCTGCCAGTCAAGCATGATGTAGTGTAGTTCATTTCAGTGACTGACGGTGATCTTTAAGGGCAGAGAACACATACGCTGGTGTCATCAATAATTTGATGTCGGCTTCGTATTGGGTGAAAAAATGTCTCGTCACGGTTGTAATTCCAAAATGAGATAACAGCTTAAATCCATTACTTCTTTCAGTGAAATCCTGACCTTGCACCAGACTTCATCAGCATCCATTTGAAACTTTTGAAGTTATTTTGCCTTATAACTAAAGAACAAACCAAGGGTAAAACATGATCTCCTTGGTGGAGGTAAAAATGTGTTCAGCATTTAACGTCTATATAATATCATCATGAGGCTCAGGCAAACTAAACAGGCAGTTTGGAGGTTGCCTACACAGCCATGTCATTGTGCATCGACACAGTTTTAAAGCTGTTAATAATAATAATAATGATGAATAGCATTTGTATAGCGCACTTCAGTACAACTCAATGCGCTGTTGTGGGCTTCTATTTTCTAAAATAAATCAAATGAAAATGTGCTTGCCTGTTTGGGCAAGTCTATTCTGACTTTGCCTTGCCTGAAGAGAATATTTGGTTGCCATGGGTAATCTAGCAATAGCTTGCGTTGGACCTTGCCTATGAATTTCAGCAACATTCAGTCAATCGGGAGGTGTACCAAATTAGAAGTATCCAGCCCCTATTTTGTGTTAGCACCAGCAGGTCCTGGCTGATTCCTACACTTCATTTTGCTTCTGCTGACAACTTCTGCTCACAATTTCTATGAAGAACCTATTGATCTTCCACAGAGAAAGGAAAAGGAAGGTTTGGATTGACAAACTGATACAAAATGTTTAGGTGCGTCAAACCAACATTTGCAGGTAATGAAGTTCCAAAAGCTAGATTTTGGGTAATGGCAAGCACAATTTCAGAGACATGATTTTCAAATGTGGTCAACATTGGATCACTCAGTGCTGTCTCAAAAAGAATTCAAATCACACCACCAGAATGAAAAACATTTGCATTTCTCATCACCAGATGACAAGGTGTGAGACCAAGTGTCACAGGAAGGCACACACAGCTGCAAAACACTCACCTGCTCGATTTTCCCCTGAAGACTTGACCAGGTTGGGACAGAACACAGCAGCATCAAACTGACAAGACTAGAAAACAGATGAATAAGGGGGTTAGCTTTTCTGCACCTTTTCTGAGCCACACACAAAGTTCACAAAGATCCTGTACAACTGATTTACCACCTTTTAAAAGAAGCAGGTGCTATATGCAGATTTCATATGACTTAGTTAAGAAATTGAGATGATTCTTACCTCAGCAAGCCTCAACTTCAGGCATTATGAATGCAGCAGGTTGTGACTAAAATGGTTTGAGTCTAAAGATGTCTGTAATTATAGTTGGTTCCAACAACAGGTACAAAAGTATGCTGAAAAAATGGTTGCCACTACACACAAATATTGTTTAAATGGTCTGCACCTACTGCAACAGTAACTTCAGTGGTGTTCATCTACAAAATACTGTGACTACAGTGGATTACAGGGTCTGGAATTAGAGTGTCTGTAGTGATGACAGAAATGTTTGAAGATTTCAGACTACAGTGTCTCTGACTACAGATGACTGACTGCAGCACCCCTGATCACAGATAACTGACCACTGTGTCAGTGACTACATATGACTGTGACTGCAGCACCCCTGATCACAGATGACTGACTACTGTGTGAGTGACTACAGATGACTGACTGCAGCACCCCTGATCACAGATAACTGACCACTGTGTGAGTGACTACAGATGACTGTGACTGCAGCACCCCTGATCACAGATAACTGACCACTGTGTGAGTGACTACAGATGACTGTGACTGCAGCACCCCTGATCACAGATAACTGACTACTGTGTGAGTGACTACAGATGACTGTGACTGCAGCATCCCTGATCACAGATGACTGATTACTGTGTCAGTGACTACAGATGACTGACTGCAGCACCCCTGATCACAGATGACTGACTACTGTGTCAGTGACTACAGATGACTGACTGCAGCACCCCTGATCACAGATGACTGACTACTGTGTCAGTGACTACAGATGACTGACTGCAGCATCCATGATCACAGATGACTGACTACTGTGTCAGTGACTACAGATGACTGTGACTACAGCATCCCTGATCACAGATGACTGACTACTGTGTGAGTGACTACAGATGACTGTGACTGCAGCACCCCTTATCACAGATGACTGATTACTGTGTCAGTGACTACAGATGACTGTGACTACAGCATCCCTGATCACAGATGACTGACTACTGTGTCTCTGACTACAGATGACTGACTGCAGCATCCCTGATCACAGATGACTGACTACTGTGTCTCTGACTACAGATGACTGACTGCAGCATCCCTGATCACAGATGACTGACTACTGTGTCTCTGACTACAGATGACTGTGACTACAGCATCCCTGATCACAGATGACTGACTACTGTGTCTCTGACTACAGATGACTGACTGCAGCACCCCTGATCACAGATGACTGATTACTGTGTCAGTGACTACAGATGACTGTGACTGCAGCACCCCTGATCACAGATGACTGATTACTGTGTCAGTGACTACAGATGACTGACTGCAGCACCCCTGATCACAGATGACTGACTACTGTGTCAGTGACTACAGATGACTGTGACTGCAGCACCCCTGATCACAGATGACTGATTACTGTGTGAGTGACTACAGATGACTGTGACTGCAGCATCCATGATCACAGATGACTGATTACTGTGTCAGTGACTACAGATGACTGTGACTACAGTATCCCTGATCACAGATGACTGACTACTGTGTCAGTGACTACAGATGACTGTGACTGCAGCATCCCTGATCACAGATGACTGACTACTGTGTGAGTGACTACAGATGACTGACTGCAGCATCCCTGACTACAGATGACTGACTGCAGCATCCCTGATCACAGATGACTGACTACTGTGTCAATGACTACATTGTCTCTGAATACAGATGACTGATTGCAGCATCCCTGATCACAGATGACTGATTACTGTCAGTGACTACAGCACCCGTGATCACAGATGACTGACTACTGTGTCAGTGACTACAGATGACTGACTGCAGCATCCCTGATCACAGATGACTGACTACTGTGTCAATGACTACATTGTCTCTGAATACAGATGACTGACTACTGTGTCAGTGACTACAGATGACTGTGACTGCAGCATCCCTGATCACAGATGACCGATTACTGCATCAGTGACTACAGCACTCCTGATCTCAGTTGACCGATTACTGCATCACTGACTACAGATGAATGTGACTGCAACATCCCTGATCACAGATGACTGATTACTGTGTCTCTGACTACAGTCAGACCTGCCAAATGCTACGCTTTAGGCGTAGCATGCTACGCTTTAGGCGTAGCATGCTACGCTTTCGACATGCTTGCTACGCTTGTCCATAAAAACTACGCTTTTCCTGCGTGCTTGAACTTTTGACCGCGATGGAGAATCCCCCCCCCCGCTTTCACGCCGCCAGTGCAGCTTATCGCGCCGCCTTCACAGCCGTATCTCTCCCCCCCCCCCCCCCCCCCCAACTTTCACGCCACCGGGTCAGCTTATCACGCCAACCTCACAGCTTTATCTCTCCCCACCCCCCACCCCCCACTACGCCTATTCCTTCAATGCTACTCCAAATAGCTCTGGATGCTACTCTTTGGCATGATGGTGGGTTGGCAGGTCTGTACAGTGTATGTGAAAACAGATGACAGAGACCACAATGTCTCCAACTGCAGATGAGTATGACTACAGAATCAGTGACTAAAAGCTACTGTGACTAAAGGTACTCCAACTACAGCCAAGTCTGGCAAATGTCCATGACTACAGATGACTGTGAATATTGGGACAATGACTGTCGTGTCTATCACTACAGTTGTTACCACAGATGACTGTGAATAAAGTGTCTGTGACTTTACCTACGGAGACTGTGACTACAGAGACAGTGACTACAGTAGACTGTGACTAGAGATGCCTGGGATGACTCCACAGCTTACCTTGAGCAAGGTCAGCAGACAGCCCACATCACGGTCACCGGTGGAGTTGTACACCAGCAAGCGCCGTGGCTGGCATCTGTGTCAGGAAAGTGAAAACACTTCCAGTACCAGCTGTTCTCATGGGTTGTAAGATACTTCAAACTGGATGGTACTAAAAACAAAAATATAAGTACACTTCTACATATCTCTTCAGGTTCATGCATTTTGATTACAGGGAACACGCAGCTCTAGCAATGAAAATGTAAAGCTGTTACAAATCTTAAACCTCATGACAGAAAATGGCTTCCGTACAACGATGAAACAATTATCCATCATGCATTAACTGATTCAGATCAATAAAAATGTTTCACCTAATGCATACCTTTCAGTGGAAGCTCAAGGTTACCTTCTCATTGTAAAACATTGATGATGACAACGATGATGATGATGATGATGATGATGGTGACAACGATGATGATGATGAAGAAGAAGGTGAAGATAATACTTTTCAAATATAAAACACTGATGATGATGATGATGATGATGATGATACCTTTCAAATGTAAAACACTGATGATGATGATGATGATGATGATTTTTTCAAATATAAAAAATACTGATGATGATGATGATATTTTCCAAATATGTGACCCATTTTCACAAACTGAATCTTTAACTCACACGCAGCAAAAACACAGGAGAGGCTGACAAAGGTAGTAATGGTGTCTGCTGTGAATTTTGACAGTTTGGCAAAACGTAATTTTGATAATCAAATGTTGGAAATTTTCTTTTCAGCTCAAAAACACAAAAAATTTCACTTTATTGCACCTACCCATTAGCAGAAAAAGAATTTCTTTGTCTCAATTAGCCCATTTTTACCGGTCGTTTTCTTCTGGTAACCATAAATAGATGCCATGATGTTAAACAGGGAAAGAAATAGATGTTCTCAACCAATCTACCAAACTTAGAGCAAATGTTGAGCGGATGTTGAGCAAACTTAGAGCAAATGTTGAGCGGATGTTGAGCAAACTTAGAGCGGATGTTGAGCGGATGTTGAGCAAACTTAGAGCGGATGTTGAGCGGATGTTGAGCAAACTTAGAGCGGATGTTGAGCGGATGTTGAGCAAACTTAGAGCGGATGTTGAGCGGATGTTGAGCAAATGTTGAGCAAACTTAGAGCGGATGCATGCAATTAAACGGCTCATTGCTAAGGAAAAGCTGTACATAAAGTTGTTAATTTTTTTACCATTGATTTCTCAAAATAGCCGTCGGCACACCACCTCCCTTTGAGTGAGGATAACTTGAACAGTTTTGGGAGCAGGAGATTGAATTTTATCCCTCCAGGTTTACTGGAGGTCCTACAGACTTTATTAGTCTGTCTGTGTGTGTGTCTGTCTGTCTGTCCCGTCTCCACGGCCTATATCTCAAAAACTACTGGACGGATTTCCTTGAGATTTTGCACACTGACTGGAAGTTAGGTCCCATTCAATATTATCAAATTTTCAGAATCGAGGTTTGAAAAGAAAGTGACTTTTTTTACATTTTGGTGTTTCATTGAAAACGATTCAACAGACTCCATTTTGCAAAATTTGTGACGTGATCATTTGACGTCGTATAACGTGACGTCATTTGCGAGTAGATTTTTTAGGAGGATGGATCCTATATAGAATCTATGCCAGGAGGAATAATTTCGAGAACATTGGAGAAGGAGAAAGAATGATTTTTTACGATGCAAGTAGTCAATTCATGGAATGGCGACCCACTCCACAGCCACGTCACTTTCTTGCTGTATCTCTCGTGGTAACAGATGCGGGCGCAAAAATGGCTTCCAAATGAACGCAGACTTAACTCGTTGCATTGTATTCCGGACAGCATTTGTGTCTCATTTTTGCCAGACAGTGAGAAGATTTCTCAGACTGTGATAGACAGGGGTATGAATAAATATTACTCATGTTATTTAGACGAAATTAAGATCTATGGGCAAGAGGATTACACGGTGGAGGTGACAGCTCGGTGCTTCAGATCAGTGCGAAAAAATGAAACACCACATCGATAATTTATATCCATCTTGACGCTGTTAAGCAGAAGATCAACTATCCTCATTGCTCGTGCAAGGCTGGGTCTTGTCTCGTCTCGGGGGAAGCGGAAAAAAGATTTTCCACGACAGCCGTATCTGGCATTTGAACACGATATTGCAGCGCAGTTTTCTCCGTGCCGTCGTCGCTTCATTTTCAGCTATGAGTGAATGAAAGCGTCGATTCTAATTCCAGGTAGAAACACCACAGTGTTCAGAGTTATGCGAGGAAAAGCTTTCTAACCTATTGACACCAGTCGCTTTTTCTAATGGGAGATCCAAAATGCCATCGCAGCTATCATTATTATAATTATAATATAGGCCTGTATGCTAGCTGCTCGATCATCTGCTGCTCAGAGCGCAGATCATAAATATGCGTTCGGTGTTTATTTCTTTATTAAGACCAGCTTGTTAGAGACGTGCTTTTCCATGGAGAAAATTGTGTTTAGATCTTTTAGGAGAGATATAGTTTACTGACACCTTGAACCTTTTCCCAGCTTTAAGTGTGGGAATTTTCATGTTATATTTTTAGTGTTTACACTCCCTTCTCCACGCACTCGGCTAATTAGTGTTCATGTTTACAAACTACGGAACAAACGGTTTCTCACAGACATCGCTTTCAAGAAATACTATAAAAACCCTTGCACGCACTTGCATTCTGCTATTCATACACTAAACTTTATTCCTCACGCACGTGGCATAGATACAACACTCACTATACATACGTGTATCTTGCACAAGCGCTCCGGGAGAGACACGCGAAAACTGGGAGGTCACTCTGTCGGAAATCTTGCTAAAATCAGCTTTCTATTGTCTTTATAGTAAAACAAAGAGCCGGATTTTATTCAATTAAAATTCATAACTTTTAAACAAATTGACCCACAGTGTTCATACTTATACCATTGGAATGATCTTTTTATGCTCTTTTCAATGAACTACATTTCATTCGTGTCATTTACCTTTAGTTTTTTCTCGCACATACCTATATAATACACCTCCTCCTCTGTGTGACTGTGTGAGTGTTAATTCAGCGTCTATGACAAGCCAATGCAAAACAAAACATGTCATAATAGGAGCTTCCTGAACCTATCCATCATGTTTAAAATATATGGTCGATTGTTTCCTGGGCCGATAGCTTGCAAGGGGGTTTAGGGAAAAGAACGTTATAAATGCTTTACAAACACTCCGTCATATCAATTCTCAAATGGCTAAGCTGGTAGAGCGTTGCACTCTTGGTCATGCATGACCAGGTTCGATTCTGCACTGAAACTTTCTTTTCTCTCTTTTTTCGAGAGGTTGTGGGTTCGAACCCGACCTGGTTTTTTGTGTTTGTGTGTGTGTGTGTTTTTTCCTCCCCTTTTTTTTTTCGAGAGGTTGCGGGATCGAACCCGTTCTTTTATCTCTTTTTTAAAATAAATATACGAAAACCTGGAGGTTCAGCGCCAGCGGTTTTTATATCAAATGAAAGATAAAATTTTGCAGTTATTGAAAATATAATGTCTAAATATATGATTTTTGCAAGTTAAGACTCAGTTTGAGAAAACGGGTCACATACAAGACACTGGTGATGATGATGATGATACTTTCCAATTGTAAAACATTGACGACCATGATAATGACAATGACAACCATGATTGGATGAGAAGAACAATGCTACTGGTGAAACGGAACAGGGCACACCAACCTACCTGAGCTGAATCGTCTCAGCCTTTGAGGCCTCCTGGAACCACTCCACACACTGCTGTAGCATGGATAGATACCTGTGTCAGTACACATCTCTCTCTCCCTTTCTCTCTCACAGACACAAACACACACTAGTGCATACACTGAACATGCACACATAAGCAAGTGCACATACACTACAGAATCGATAGGCTTGTTCGCGAGGCGCAGTGCTATGAAGCACTGCGCAGCGCTATGAAGCACTGCGCAGCGCTGCACGTGCTTCACTCCTGAACGGCAATTTTGGGGCTTGTTTCACTCAGCGCTGTTCAGCACAGAGAAGTGTGCATACGAGGTGATTCACACGATTTTCAAAATGGCGTCTTCGATCCCGCACTGGCCGTTAATGCGTAAAATAACTCATAAACACCATTTTGGATCTGGAACAGGCTTTATTTGCCCCAAGCAGTAATGGCAGGTAAGGATGACGCAGTAGTGGATTTTATTAATGCAGAATACATTTAAACCTGCATAAACGATGTCTGTGGCAAATAAAACACTTTCTTAAGCATCTAGCAACACAACATGCTACGTGGAAGATTTACTTCCCTTTAACAAGTGAAGTGCTTCACTAAATTTGTAGGCGTTCACGAGAAGAATAGAGCATTTATTTGCCAACATGAAGCGCTCATGCAGCGCTTCGTACTCCTGAACAAGCCTACAGACTGCTAGACAAGCACACACAGAGGACACAGTCACACAAGCAGGCAGCCATTAAGCTTAACAGACATCCATAGATGCCAATCATCATCCATCTATCCAGCTAGTTAGCCACAGATGAGTGAAGTTTTACTGCATATCAGGCCATTAAGCACGAACATCACTAAAAATGTAAAATAGTTTCAAGTGGGCACAATTCAAGTCATGATGTCCCTTTTTATTTGCCTTTTACAAATCCTGTAGGGAGACGCGGTGGGTCTATTCTTTTAACCCCCAACCCACAGGGGGAGGCTAGCCACAGAGACATGCAACTGATGCAGACAGAGAGACAGAGAGACATCAACTGATACACAGACACAGAGCACACACATGCATACATGCACACACACACACACACACGCACACACACACACACACACACACACGCACAGAGGTCGAAGGCAGACCAACAGTCACAGCCACAGCCAAGCACACATAAAGACAGGTAAGGAGGCAGGCAGGCAAGAGAGATGGGCAGAAGCAGAGATACAGACATAGACGGATGACTGAAAGACAGAAGGATGAACTGACAGATGGACAAGCAAACATACGCCATGTTTGGCGGAAATCTTACCTCCATGCTTTCCTTGGTGTGGGCACCATCCAGGTAGTAGGTTAATCTCTCTCGCTGCACTGTCTGAATGCGGCCCAGCCACTGGCAGCTGCTCAAACCTGCACACAGTAATTGAACATTGCTTTTTCTTTGCATCCACAGCAAGGAAATAAAAGCAAGACGAAAAGGTTTATATAGCAACTTATCACCCATGCCTGAGACATGAACCTCTTTACTTCACATCTGATCATTGGGCCACTTGATCAATAAGAACATGACAATGGAGATAATGACTGACAATTAGGATGCACAGCCAGGTGCCGGTTCCTGTACCATCTCCACTCCTTGGGGTGTATTCCAACGCCATGCTGGCTCACAGCCACACATAAGGGCTAACTGCACTACACTGCACCTTCACAGGTACCCAGTAATACTCCTAGATGGGAGGAGGCAATATAAGGTAAGCATATGATCTGAGGAAACATGACAAAAAGCAGGTAGGAACCCAGGCACATCCACCAGTAAACCCTCAGCACCATCCACTCCGGCTTGTGCTGAAAGCTGACACACGCTTGCCGCTGAACACCTGCTTCCAAGCCAGGGGCGTGTTGCAGCTTTCTCAAGGACATCTGCTTCCAAGCCAGGGGCGTGTTGCAGCTTTCTCAAGGACACCTGCTTCCAAGCCAGGGGCATGTTGCAGCTTTCTCAAGGACACCTGCTTCCAAGCCAGGGGCATGTTGCAGGTTTTTTTAGGACACCTGCTTCCAAGCCAGGGGCATGTTGCAGCTTTCTCAAGGACACCTGCTTCCAAGCCAGGGGCATGTTGCAGCTTTCTCAAGGACACCTGCTTCCAAGCCAGGGGCGTGTTGCAGCTTTCTCAAGGACACCTGCTTCCAAGCCAGGGGCATGTTGCAGCTTTCCCTAGGACACCTGCTTCCAAGCCAGGGGCATGTTGCAGCTTTCTCAAGGACACCTGCTTCCAAGCCAGGGGCATGTTGCAGCTTTCTCAAGGACACCTGCTTCCAAGCCAGGGGCATGTTGCAGGTTTTTTTAGGACACCTGCTTCCAAGCCAGGGGCATGTTGCAGCTTTCTCAAGGACACCTGCTTCCAAGCCAGGGGCATGTTGCAGCTTTCTCAAGGACACCTGCTTCCAAGCCAGGGGCGTGTTGCAGCTTTCTCAAGGACACCTGCTTCCAAGCCAGGGGCATGTTGCAGCTTTCCCTAGGACACCTGCTTCCAAGCCAGGGGCATGTTGCAGCTTTCTCAAGGACACCTGCTTCCAAGCCAGGGGCATGTTGCAGCTTTCTCAAGGACACCTGCTTCCAAGCCAGGGGCATGTTGCAGCTTTCTCAAGGACACCTGCTTCCAAGCCAGGGGCATGTTGCAGCTTTCTCAAGGACACCTGCTTCCAAGCCAGGGGCGTGTTGCAGCTTTCTGAAGGACACCTGCTTCCAAGCCAGGGGCGTGTTGCAGCTTTCTCAAGGACACCTGCTTCCAAGCCAGGGGCATGTTGCAGCTTTCTGAAGGACACCTGCTTCCAAGCCAGGGGCATGTTGCAGCTTTCTGAAGGACATCTGCTTCCAAGCCAGGGGCATGTTGCTGTTTTTTTTAGGACACCTGCTTCCAAGCCAGGGGCATGTTGCAGCTTTCTCAAGAACACCTGCTTCCAAGCCAGGGGCGTGTTGCAGCTTTCTGAAGGACACCTGCTTCCAAGCCAGGGGCGTGTTGCAGCTTTCTCAAGGACACCTGCTTCCAAGCCAGGGGCATGTTGCAGCTTTCTGAAGGACACCTGCTTCCAAGCCAGGGGCATGTTGCAGCTTTCTCAAGGACACCTGCTTCCAAGCCAGGGGCGTGTTGCAGCTTTCTGAAGGACACCTGCTTCCAAGCCAGGGGCGTGTTGCAGCTTTCTCAAGGACACCTGCTTCCAAGCCAGGGGCATGTTGCAGCTTTCTGAAGGACACCTGCTTCCAAGCCAGGGGCATGTTGCAGCTTTCTGAAGGACATCTGCTTCCAAGCCAGGGGCATGTTGCTGTTTTTTTTAGGACACCTGCTTCCAAGCCAGGGGCATGTTGCAGCTTTCTCAAGAACACCTGCTTCCAAGCCAGGGGCGTGTTGCAGCTTTCTGAAGGACACCTGCTTCCAAGCCAGGGGTATGTTGCAGCTTTCTGAAGGACACCTGCTTCCAAGCCAGGGGCATGTTGCAGCTTTCCCTAGGACACCTGCTTCCAAGCCAGGGGCATGTTGCAGCTTTCCCTAGGACACCTGCTTCCAAGCCAGGGGCATGTTGCAGCTTTCCCTAGGACACCTGCTTCCAAGCCAGGGGCATGTTGCAGCTTTCTGAAGGACACCTGCTTCCAAGCCAGGGGCATGTTGCAGCTTTCTCAAGGACACCTGCTTCCAAGCCAGGGGCATGTTGCAGCTTTCTCAAGGACACTTGCTTCCAAGCCAGGGGTATGTTGCAGCTTTCCCTAGGACACTTGCAGCTCAATCCCCACATGAAAAACCATGTCCTGAAACATTTGACACGGACATCAGTCTGGAGGAATGTGCTTAACTGGGTTTGTGAAAATGTCTATTTAGACATTTTTACCTTTGTAGACCTGCAAAGCTTGTCAAACTGACAAAGAGTAATGCTGCGTCATGTTCATGGCAGTATCTAATTTCACACTAGACAGTTATCTATTCTTATTTTTTATTTAAAAAATAGAGGTTGAGGTTTTTGAAAGGTGTCCCACCTCTAGTCATGGAACTCATCTCAAGCCAAAGACATGACCTGCATTGTTCCATGTAAAAAATAGGCAAACAGTAACTTCCTGGATGGAGTTCACATCACTGACTAGTGCTTTTAACCCTCTGGACGCCATTAATTTTTCACGGTTTTTACTCCCTGCAGCCAGTTATTTTCTGGGCGTGCCCCAAAACCGAGACCCCTCTTCTGTTTAAAAATATACAATTATTTTATTATTTGCTATAGAGGCAAAATTTTTGGAGGAAAGATGGAAAATTGAATGCTCTCTCTGATAGACCCACTGAAATTTATGTCCATGCAATACAATATGATAAGGAAAAAAAACTGAGACAACACAAATAAAAAACGTGTCGAGTGCCACTGACTTACTCGAGAATAAATTCCCGCATCGCTTCCTTTCTTCGCCCTCACTTGACCAGCGTAGCGATTCGTTTCGTCGACCATCAAGTCAACGACTTTATTAGTTGAAGTAGAGATGAAAAGCATTCGATTTAGATACCTCATCGGGCACATGTTGAGGAGAGTCCATGCGCGAATTTAGAGCGAATTTAGAAGTTACCGATCGAGGTAGACACGCTGCTGCGCGATTTCGATTGCACACGCTGGCCCAGAAATGGCTGAGCTCGATCCTGATAAAGAGCGAATCTTTGAAATATTGTTCGATTCTGACTCGGAAGAAGAATTCCATGGCTTCACAGAGGAAGATTTGGTCGAGTTTGCCACAGCAACCATGAGTGGTCATACGCCGACGGAATCTTGGACTGGGCTGGTTCAACTTCGATTTCGTCAGCAGTCACTCAGTCACTGTCAGTCTGTGGCAAACTCGAAGAAATCTTCCTCTGTGAAGCCATGGAATTCTTCTTCCAAGTCAGAATCGAACAATATTTCAAAGATTCGCTCTTCATCAGGATCGAGCTCAGCCATTTCTGGGCCAACGTGCGCAGTCGAAATTGCCCAGCAGCGTGTCTACCTCGATCGGTAACTTCAAAATTCGGTCTAAATTCGCGCACTTGCAGTGAAAAAATATGGCGACTGTTATTATGAAAGCGAGGCTCTTCTGCGCAGTCTCCATGCGTAGAGAGCTCTCACAATCCCAAGATTCATAGCAAACGGCGCCAGATTCAAACATGCCTATCCGTCTGTCGACTAAAACCGCCGACGGCTGTGAGGGGAGGTAACAACGTCGGCGGTTATGACCGCCGACGGCGCGCAGAGGGTTAAGGAGTGGATCTAACAGTCTTTCACAAATTCTTAAACATCAAAAGCTGTGGTAAATTCATTTTTTTAACAGTCCAGATTTTCTTCACTACTTCAACTGGTTTACTTTTGATATGCTGTTTCTGGTATTTGAATTTAAACCTCTTTAGAGGGGACATTTTAACAGGAATTAAAAAAGTTTTCATGGTTGAAAACAATGACTTTAGTACCTAAGTGTAAGATGTTGTCTTACATAGCCTACATGGCTAAACCATCCGTCTGTCTGTCCGTCTGTACGTCCATCCATCCATCCATCCATCAGTAAAGCCCAGTGCTTACAAGGACCATGCACTGACCTCGCTATCTGTTAACCCTCTGGAGGCCATTAATTTTTCACGGATTTTACTCCCTGCAGCCAGTTATTTTCTGGACGTGCCCCAAAACCGAGACCCCTCTTCTGTTTAAAAATATACAATTATTTTATTATTTGCTATAGAGGCAAACTTTTTGGAGGAAAGATGGAAAATTGAATGCTCTCTCTGATAGACACACTGAAATTTATGTCCATGCAATACAATATGATTAAAAAATAAACTGAGACAACACAAATTAAAAAACGTGTCGAGTGACAGGCTGCCACTGACTCACTCGAGAATAAATTCCCGCATAGCTTCCTTTCTTCACCCTCACTTGACCAGCGTAGCGATTCGTTTTGTCGATCATCAAGTCAACGACTTTATTAGTTGAAATAGAGATAAAAAGCATCCGATTTAGATACCTCATCGGGCACATGTTGAGGAGAGTCCATGCGCGAATTTAGAAGTTACCGATCGAGGTAGAGACGTTGTTGCGCGATTTCAATTGCGCACGCTGGCTCAGAAATGATTGAGTTTGATTCTGATGAAGAGCGAATCTTTGAAATATTGTTCGATTCTGACTCGGAAGAAGAATTCCATGGCTTCACAGAGGAAGATTTGGTTGAGTTTGCCACAGCAACCAAGAGTGGTCACACGCAGACGGAATCTTAGACTGCGCTGGTTCAACTTCGATTTTGTCATCGGAGTCACTGTCTGCGGCAAACTCGACCAAATCTTCCTCTGTGAAGCCATGGAATTCTTCTTCCGAGTCCGAATCGAACAATATTTCGAAGATTCGCTCTTCATCAGGATCGAGCTGAGTCATTTCTGGGCCAGCGTGCGCGATCGAAATCGAGCGGCAGCGTGTCTACCTCGATCAGTAACTTAAAAATTCGATCTAAATTCGCGCACGTGCAGTGAAACAATATGGCGACTATTATTATGAAAGCGAGGCTCTTCTGTGCAGTCTCCATGCGTAGAGAGCTCTCACAATCCCAAGATTCATAGCAAACAGCGCCAGATTCAAACATGCCTATCAGTTTGTCGACTATAACCGCCGACGGCTGTGAGGGGAGGTAACTACTTCGGCGGTTATGACCGCCGACGGTGCGCAGAGGGTTAAGCATCTGCTGCTCTCTCCCCCATTTCTGCCCTCTGACAAGTTGCTTTCAATTTAGCAGTCAAGTGATGACCACATAGAAGTGAAGGCGTAATGTTTCTACGAGGTAAAGGAATTTAGAACAAAAAGTGTTGATATGAAAACCCAAGAGCTTGCATCTGCCTTGGGTGGCAAGAAGTGGCAAGGGAATGGTGGCTAGGCAGGTGCATGGCACCATCCAAGTCCATCAAAGGACTGCAGACATGGGGACCCACCTTGGGTGACTGCTGCAGACAGGGGAAAGGGGGACAGCAAGGGAATGTTGTCATGCAGGCCAGCAATGCACCCATCCAAGTTCACCCGCACAGGAATGTCAGAGTCTGCAACATGGACAGCCATGAATTTCAACAAGGTTCTGCAAGGGAATTCCCCTTTACAGCAATGTACAGACAACACTTGCAACAGTTCACCATGCTGAGTGAGGTTTTGTTCCTGTTCATTTCTTATGACTGCCCACTTGACCAGGCTCTAAGAGGCCACATAAAATGTGCTTGTTAATGTAAGGTACAGGAACTAGTTTTTAAATATGTGACCCGACCACCACAGATTGAGACGCTTTGTCCCTGGAACCATTCGGCGCTAGCACTGGAAATAGGTACAAGGGGTGTGGGTTGTCGATTTTGAGTTTTTGGTTGTTTCAGGTTCAGTAATCCTTTATCTACAATGTCAGCGAGTTTTATTTACCAAATCTGTCTCTAAATACGTTTAAATACTTAATTTATGCAAGAGGGGTTTCAAAATAAATACTTCATTAAATATTCATAATATAAAATGCTTGTATCTCAAAAACTACTCAACCGATTTCAATAATTTTTTTGCCATTTCGCAGCTTTTTGGATCCTTTTTGAAAAAACTGATATCACTCTATGCATTCAAATCCTTCAATCTGATTGGTTCGCTTAACTATGGACCATATGGGAGAGGGAAGGAACCAGCCAATCGGAGCGCAGCTTAGAGTGAGCCTCGAGGTGTTTACACTTCTGCCTCCAACGAGCCACGCTTCCCTGCCGATCGTGATTTCGACTCACTACTGCTGATTTTTCGACGGAAAACAAGCATACATGAAGGTATGTTCCCGTAAACTTGTAAAATTATAGTGTATTACTGATTTCTTGTGTCAGATTGATGTAAATCAACTGTTGCACTCTTCTCTTGCAATATCCTGATGTACGGGGGTTCTCCTGGCTTGCGCTAGGAAGTCGAAGTGACAGACACTGGTGGTCGTTTCCAATGAACTTTATTCACACACTGATCGACTACAGTGGTGAAAATCAGCCAACAGTAATAATCGTCGCACTACGTCGCAACTTCACTCTGCACACAGTACCGCAGAGGCTCGCTAGCACACAGCAGAAAACTTGCTCCCCTGGGAGTCAAAGCTCTCACCTTTAACTCTGTCGTATCTGCTGCTCTCCCTCTCTCACTCGCTTTCGCTCCTTATATACCTTTACACAATTTCTAGAAACTACCAGCACAATATTGAATCTACTATAACACTCCCCTACTCGGCGCAATTGCCGTTCTGTGTCACAACAAGCTAATTTTAGCATAACTGGATCGCGGTCAGGGCAATGACCTGACCCATATACGCCACAACAACTGAGCCTGCAACACTTCGAGCATTATCGAGAATATTCACAACACAACAGATCGAGATCACTTTCAGCGGCCAAGGAGCCGATCTCAACCCGCAAGTTGAATTTTGTTTACATTTGCCGAAGATGAATGTACAGACTTGAGAGATTATTCAGCTCTCTGCTGTACATCTCGCATTGTTTGTTTGAGAAATCTTTGTATTAAATGAACAGTAATGATGAAATGACTTCAAATAGTTGGACTGGCTCTGAAACTACATATTGTATGTGATTGTTTTCAGGTCGAGGCCGCATCAACATTGCTTGTAAATAGGTTTGTATGTTTCTTTGAATAAAATACTTTGGAATCTAATAGCATCATCAGTTCCCATTTTGTGGCGTATAAATAGTTTAACAATCACTGTGCACCCCCCACCCCCATACTTTACTACACAAACATTTTAGTGTAATCTCATATTACATAGCATTTTGTTTTGTGTTTCTTGGACCTGTGCACATTAGCACTGATTTTAAAATTATTATGAATAGGTTTTTGATCAGTAAGCCATTATGACAATTTAACCGTGAACGTACATTTTTGTGTATTTTATGAAACAATGTTGACAATAAACTACTTTACGTTTCAAACTGAAAATTTGTGTGCTAGTATTTTATGTTATGTTGTATGACTGCCAAATTTCAAAGAAATGCATGCATGGTTGCTAAGGAAACTTGTGCTGAAGTTTCAAAACTTTTATTTCAAATTTTCTCAGAAACACATTTCCGAGGGTAAGTATATTCAAATACCTGTAACTCGGAGACTAATTGTCCGATTTTCAAACGGTTTTCACCATTGTGATTGCCATGTAAAATACTTTCAGACAGAGTAAATAACTGATCATGGCCCAGGGGGACAAAGCGACTCATTTTGTGGTGGAGGGTCACATATAAGGATTTTAACCCTTTCAGAAGTGTTCAATCCACATGCTTTCATCCCTTGCTCATCAAGTCAAATGAATTTTTATTCCAACACAATTATGGCTTCTTGTAGGTATCAGCAACCTATGTAGCGTTACTGGGCGACCTGCCGTTCATGGAGAAAACACCGATCTTTCCGCGTGAACAACTCAGACATTCTTGTTTAGATTGAAATGCAACATACATATTTTTGTTTCCTGTTCTTTCCTCTTTTACATGATGTTGGTTTTGAGTGTGTTTGGATCATAAAAAGCCATTAAATCACATGTTCAAATGACCCAGTCAACAGTGAAGTCGCTGCAGTTGACTAGTAGTCAGACCAGCGTTTTTCGCCACCTCCGTGCTTTTCTCTAAGTTGGCACGTTTTCTATACATACTATCACCATATTTCATATGTTGTATAAAAGAGAAGGCTGTGACTTTCTAATGATGCCAAATGTTGCTGGTTTTGTAATATAAACGCAATGATTATTTGAAATTTTCAAAGTCAAAATAAACCATCTGGAAACTGAAAAAAGTCATATTTCTGAAAATCTAAAAGCATGTTCAATCTTCTTTGTGAATATCGTAATCTGGTCAAGCTGATTTGCACAGAAAGCTTGCAATTTGTTCTAATCTGGTGAGTCTGTCGTTCGCGCTCTCGAACTGCGTATTCAAATGCAGCCTACGTGAGTTTGGCGGGAAACGATTTGCAAGTCTAAAAATACCTCATTTTGTATGTGATTGTTGTGGTGTGCGAGTGTCATATGTGTCCAAACTTTTAAGTGCAAATTAAAGGTTCATGTTTCATTTTTCTTTTCTTTTTATTTTGTATTCATGGAGTGTGAGTATGAGGGCACTGAAGAACGAAAGTGAGCACTACTGAGAAGTGTTGACACGTGCAGCAGTCAGGGGCTACGCGCAAATCGACATGAGAATCAAAGTTACATTTGCAGACAATTGGAAACATACACACTAGCATCTTTGCTTGCACTGGAAAGAGGAATTTAGGCTGAATACGATGGATACCAAACTAATGCCATAAAGATCACTTCACTCAAAGCAGGAAATCCCTTTGGATGTCAAGGTCGCCTTCATTACTGTAGTGACCAGAATCAGGGTTCGTACAGGTTTTTAGATACAAAATTCCATGACTTTTCCATGACTTTCCATGACCTTCAACAACATTTTCCATGACCTAGCGTACTGTGATACATGACAATTTTAAAGAGAAAAGTGTATGGCGCACGACCAAACTCACGCACAATACACCCGTTGTAAAAAAAAATCTAATTCTTTTTATTATTTTTACAGCAGATTGATTCAAAAACTGACAAATGCAGAAAATTTTCAAACAAGTACTCCTTAAAATGATGATACTTTTGTCCCAAATTGTCTGGTGCTTCAACGATTAACGCACGCTGAATGTGGTAATCGAGCACGCGTCTACACAACGCCATTGCGGTCCGATTTACACACAAACAGGTGGAAAATTTCCGCCTGTTTTCTCCTTTCAAGCGCACAATCCGGGCGCTAGACAAAAAGTAGATTCATCGTACATTAACATCGAATATAGCGTTGGAAGGGGGAAATATTGTAGAATCCGAGGGTGTCTGTACGAAATTGATCGGAAAAGCGGGAGTGAGCAAATATTAATAAAATGTCCGATGACGTTCGAACTTTCATCCGTAACTCGTCTTTCGATTTTCACCGGAAGTTCAAACATACACCGAACGAAAGAGCAATCTTTCCTCTAATGAGTAGTAAAGTTTCAACTTGATCAAATGAGAAACTTCGACGGACGAGTGTTTAGAAGAGACCAACCCGAGTCGCGAAATGCAAACTCCGTCGAGCCACCGCGAGTCGGTAGTGGCGGAGGGTGTTTTTTTTACGTAATCGGCTTGTATGTTCTCAGCGGAAATAAGACGGATTAACACAAAACTACACGACACATGTTCTTGAAACCTTCTGCTTCATAAACAACTTTCATTCTTGTTTTTATTCACAATATTTTGTGGATTGTCCACAATTAGCCATGAAAGTGAAGTGGTATTGCCGAGTGCATTTTGGCTAGTACTGTAGTAGCGCAAAGATTTGATACAAATTACCACGGAATCCTACCACTAGTTAAAAAAAATTAGACAACTCAGAAAGACTTTCATCTTTCATGTTACATTGGTATTTTGTGTTATTGATATGTGCGAATCCTAGAAAAAGTGGATTCTATCGAACCGACGGCCACTTCCGGTCTGATGAAATTTCTTCGAACATCGCGTGCGGCGTCTATTTAGCACTCGCTGAAGGTCCCGAGTTCTACAATACTTTTTCCAATATGTGCAAAATATTGCAATAAATATCTTCCTAAATGATTGTTCTAGCATAAACTGAAACAAAAACCCCAATAAACTAACCGATTTCAACTGATTTGTCCGTCAAAATCGCATCTGCGCCGTCACGCTCTTACTCGCCATTGTGTGATTTTGACGGTCATGCTATTTACCGAAATGGCGCTAATGTCTTCGAAATGGCTTAGAAATGAGCATATATATCGTTATACCCTTCTTGAATATGATATATGCTATTCTAATTAAACCAGAACTATATTTGACCAAATTACGTTAGAAACAGCAACATTTTGAAACAGACCTGCGGTCGCCATTTCGATCCAGCGCCAAATGGTAAATAGCAAAATCGGACATGGATATCCAGCTGTTTCTTCTGAAGTTCAGCATTCAGGGACTCATCAAAGAGCAGCACCAGAGAATCAGAAGACCGGGCCTTTGCCTTGAGCATGTCTAAGACCAAAAGTTGTCAAGTACCGGGCTTTGCTTTCACTCAAGGCAAACTTGGAGGCGATGACACTGTCGGGAAACATGCGATGGAACAGCTCGTTCATTCCTTTGGTACTGGAGAATGAGAAGTGGGAGATGACCATTTTCAAAGTCCACAAAATTTCTGCTTTCAGTGTGTCCTCTGTTGTCAAGAAAGTGTCAATCCCAGTAGATCTACTGCCACTGCCAGTGGGTGCAGGCCTAGTTTCGACCGGCGTAGCAGCGCCAGCTGGAACCACCACCTTTGAAGCACTCTCTGTCTCAGCATTTTTTGCAGTTTGAACAAAATCTGATATTCGTGTTTGACGTTTGCTCTTTTCTTCTTGGTGTTTTTTAGCACGCGCCTGGTGCGCGACACCTTTCATGTGGCTTTTCAACGCTGCCGCTCCCATGTTGGATACATCAAAGTCTTTTTCACAAAATCGGCACTTTGCCATCCCATCCACTCTCGCTCGCATGACCCACTCACGGTATTCAGGGTCTCCTGTCCAAGAGTCTTGAAAGCGACACTTTCCAGGCATTATGATAATCTGATTCTCAAAGAAACACTGCACCACAAACAAAACAAGCTCTTTTCACTCTGTCCTCGTTTGAACCAACTGACCGGACCGGCGTGGAAATGAAGCGAGGTCACCTAGCCAAAGAACCAATCAGGAAGCAGAAGGCACACGAGCCTTCAGAATTAACCAATGGGATGCAAGGGCACGTTTTCCTGACGTGCTCAGCGTTTAAAATTAGATTGAGAGTATCGCGCGAAGCACAGCCTAGAAAAGGTCTTTTTTTTCTTTCTTAAATTCCATGACTTTCCATGACCTAAGTTGAAATTCCATGACTTTCCAGGCCTGGAAAATGAAAAATCAAATTCCATGACTTTCCAGGTTTTCCATGACCTGTACGAACCCTGCAGAATGGCATGCTTGTGTGCGTGATCGATGTCAGAATCAAAATAACGTTTGCAGACAATCATTAACATATCCACTAGCATATTTGCATGCATTGGAAAGAGGAATCTATGCCGAATGCAGTAAATAAAAATCTAATACTTTGACTGTCATGCAAACCTCAAGGAAGCAGATCAAAGCACGTGTCGACCATGGCATCTGAAAACTGCTGCACCATCAACCGCAATATCTGAATCTTTTTGCACAGATTCAGGAGTTTTCTTGGTAACATGCTTGATGATTTAGAAACTTAATGCCCAACAAGTAGCTCCTGCAAGCTGTTCACAACTGCCCATTTATACAAAATCAGAAGACTACCAAGAATACAAGGACAGATTCTGATGATCTGCATCTGTTCTTCCGGCTCCTGGGTACTACTTGTTTTCAGAGGCTGTTTAGCCATGACTTTCCTCAGATTAGTTCTGGGTAAACCAGTTTGGAAGACAGAATACACTGCATTGCAGTGAATTTCAAAATCTTGCGGCAATTGTTTCATTAGTTTCCAAGTTATGCCCATGCCATAAAATTGGTAAATTACATAATATACGCACTTTGTTTTACTGCAGACAAGGCGTTTCTGTCTTATTTTCAGGCACAGCAACATCTTAATTACATAACATATACATTATGGTGTCTTGCAACAAAATTTGATGTCAATTGGATGGTTGGTTTTTTGTTTGTTTGAGGCCACTTGAATATGCTTGAAAGGTGTTGAAAATCGACAGGTTTGTAACAAGTTGACAATTCACACTTCTTCCTACTTTTGATGGCTTGCCATGCAACAATGCGTTAATTCTGGAGTCTAAAAAAAAAAGAAGTTTAGTATAGGAGACCCCCCTAAAAAGAATTGGAATCTTAATGTGCATTCAACTGAGTTTGTGATGTTAAATTAGTGACAAAAAGTAAAAACAAAAATCAATGTAATATCTGTAATTTTATAGATAGAGCCTTCAAATTTATTTTGTTTTTCATGTTTTTGTACTCTCTACACATTAAGGTGAACTTTCCTTCATTTTCTCTAAATCTAAATTTTGGTTGCTGGTACCTACTTCATGGAGAGCATGCACGCAGGCTGCATATGAATGTATCTAATAATTCACCACTTTTCAGATCAGCTCTTATAAGTCCCCACTTTTACTTCTGGGTGGGGAGAAGCAACGTCAGTTAACCCATTAGACACTATGACGGTATACACAAAAGGGTCCTGAAAACCTGAGCCTTTTTCAGAAAAACTGAAGAAGTCGGGTACGTTTACAAAAAATTTATTAACTCCACTTGTAACAATCACAGAGACACAAAATAAGCATTGTCTTAAAGCTGACATCCATTGCTACAAGCTCATACAATCAAATACAACACACTACAAGTCAAAATTTAGGAATTATTTTTTTAAATTAGAAAATAGTGCAAAAACGGACACATTCACCTTGATTTTCAGTTCCAAATTATGGTTTTTAGAAAGAAAACCTCCCAAATAAGCTCAAAACAGACTCTTAATGGATAATTTACTCATTTAGCTATCTGCTGAAACAAAATGCAAAGTCCTAAATCAATTTGTTCATGAGATACAGCAAATATGGTACATGACATGAAATCGCAAAAAAAAAATTTTTTTTTTACATGATCACAAAGTAATTTTCACCATGCCTTTTTTCACTCAGATAAAGGTAAACATGAAGCACATGCATGACATGACAGATAATATAAAGAGAAAAGGTGCAAGACATGCATTTGCAAGTGATAAAGTCTTTCAAAAATAGGCATGCATTAATTAGCAAGTGATAAAGTCTTTCAAAAATCTTGATTTTTTTACATTACTTGGAGCTGGCAGGAGGTGGATTCCTCTGTCTCTCTCTCTCTCTCTCAGCATATCGATTTGTCTCTGTCACAAGTCGTTTTCCCACATCGCGTGTGTGAAGATCAGAGAGAAGACATGAAGAGGCTTTGCGTCCGAGGGGATGCCAATCTTCACTCCTTGAGCGCGTCGAAAGGCGTGTCGTGTGCGAGAACGAAAATTTTCTGTCTGCCACGATCCTTGGAAGCCTAGAAACTCTTCCTCCGACGATTCCTCCTCCAACATCTTTCGCATCCACTGGTCCTATTGAAGCGGATCTTCCGGCGCATTGACATCGTTGAAATCAGAATTAAAATCGGCATCAATGTCGCTTCCTTCGCACTTATCCGATGCGGAGTCGGCGATGACGCGAAAAAAGTCAGAACGTCAGTCGAAATCTCGACAAAAATCGCCACAATACAGCTAAAACTTGTCCGATTTCGATAAAACTTTCACTAGCGTAGTGCGCAGTCACTCTGCTTCCCAGCAGGCATTGCGATAAGTCGGCCATTACCGTTGCTAATTTTAGATCTCGACGTTAACACCGCGAGGGTAAGATGAGACGCGTGCGTCGCTCCCGAAGCGAAGGGGGGATGCAACGTGCGCGTTCCATCCGAAGCGAGTGGGTTAAGCAGCTTGCACAGGGATGCAACTCTGGGATCTTGCAGCACTTAACACCATAGCAACCACCAGCACCTGCAGGTACAGTGCTCGTACTGTGTGGCCACAGAATTCAATGTCTTCCTTGTGCTTCTTGATGTGATGAAACTACAGAACACAATAACTGCTTGCTTCCATCATTGACTACTAAAACAACAATAACTACTGCTTCTATTACTACTACTACTTCTAATCTGCCCATAAAACCTTTCAACACCCCTTCCAAGTTGTTGACCAGTTTAGCGGCATAACTTTTGCTCAATTTCTCGATAAAAGCACTGTATGAAGTTGTCAATCCTTTAGTCTGTTTGATGTTGGTATAAAAATTAAAACAACAACACACGCACACACACACACACACACACACAGAGAATGACATTTGCTCTAATCCAGTCTGCACCCTCACCAACTACAACAGCCTCCTCTCATCTTCCTTGGTGCCGTACCTGGCCTGTGTTGAAGCTGCCACAGTTGGCACAGCTGCAATGCCAGTGCCGCATTCTCCTGTTGCCATCGGCCTTTGATGCCAAGTGAAAGAGACTTGGCCTCAGCAAACTCCTCCAGCTTTGCTGGCAGAAAGAGCGGTGCCTGCAAGGTCACAGCAAGATCAGATGACTTGCACAGAACACCAGGTCCTGGCTGAATACAAATTACTGCTGCTGACAAAAACCTTTCCCAGCAATCTGTCCTACCTTTCTAACAAGCAAGTATGATGTGCAAGCAAAGATTTGGATCATCATTTGAAACTCATTGGTGCAAATGATTTGGAACTGGAAAAAAAGTATAGTTGTTGGGTGACATTAACATAATATTAAAAAGGAGAATGTGTGCTTTCTGCAGATGACACATAGCCTAGGCCATGAAAGAGTCGAAGCATGTGAAAAGTGCAGTTGATGGCTTCAGCCACTCACCTTCAGTTCCAGCGATCGCTGGGCCAGGACTTCCATGGCCTCTGGGGGCTGGTGTGCTGTCACTGCAGGGCAGTCTTTCTGTAATGCATACATACAGCTCGCTTTTTGAAAGTCGCTCTCCACCTTCAACACATCACAGTGACAGTGTCAGAATGTAAAAACTTTACTGCCTCTTTTGCAGTTGACCTTTGTTCAAGGATATGGGATCCGTGCTTATCCCTGTGGACCCAGAAATAGTTCTGCAGGCTCAGTTTGGAGCGGCGCAACGGAAGGCAGGTGGGGCACTGGAACTCCGTGGATGTTACAGGGACCATCAAAGCTCTGTGGTGAAAATTCACAGGACATGTTGTTCCTGACTGTCTGCCTCTAGCGAGTCATGCCTTGCGGGAGACAGCTTGCCATTGGGTGCGATCCAAGGCTAACTGCTCGCAACCTAGGTGGTGTGATGCCACTCCATTTACTGCCTCTTACAAGGCTCATCATCTACAATCAGTGAATGCAGCAATATACAGGACAAAAACAGAGGAGAGAAATGAACAGACAGAGTCACATAAATACTAAAAGAAAGAAAAAATGCCCTCATGGGTCTCTGACAAGGAGGGAAGGCGAAGGACCAACTGGGACTGAGAAGTATGGCAACCATTTTATCCAGCTTGGTGGCCACATGGTGTGCTGCTGAAGAAGTAGGAAGATTTGCCTGCCTAGGAAGAGGTGTCTGACAGTTTCTTCTTTCCACAAGTGGTATTGTCATGCTTGCCCAATGAAAACGGTTCTTAATTACAGGATATTAATGCTGCACATTCAGTGTCCAGCCAAAATATTTGGTTGAATCACATCTATTTCAGACCCTGCAAGTAGCCTTTTTTGTGCTCACACATGTAAACAAATGGCTGCCATTTTTTCTCTCCAGATTGAATGCAAAACACTCATTCTAAGAATCACTGACACACATACATCAGACCTGCCTACCCCCCCAAAGGCCAATTAGGGAGATTCTGAAAAACAGGCCGGGGTCCAGGGGCTGCCAAGGCCCTGGTGAGGTCCTGGGGCAACGCCCTAGTGGGAAGAAACAGGCCTAAATCGGGAGTCTCCTGAATTTTTCGGGAGAATAGGCAGGTCTGATACAAGCAAACCATAACTGAAGTGCAGTATTAAGTTCTCTAAGCTCTATGTAGAATAATTTTCTAGTTTAAGCTGCTATATTATTCATATCAAGGTGTGGGTTACTGAGTGATTCAGTACAGCTGCAACTGTTGAACTTGGTCAAGGTGACAACAATAGACACTTTCGAGACTCCCCTGAACAATATTCAGCAAAGACAGATGATCGTGGCTCAAAATATATGTTCACCTTCAAATCTTGACCAGACAAAAATGCCACAAGTGAAGCTTTACATAAATGTCGTGTGACTAAATTTTGTGTCTCAAAACACTTTTTCAACTTTTAAGGAGAAGAGTAATAAATTTGTTCACGAACTTCATGTGACTAAACACGGTCACAACTTCTTTGAAATCATTACTGTTGTCTAGTTACATTTTCTTTACAAGTGAGTCAGTAATTCTTAAAATGAGCATTTTGTATGCAAACTTGCTTCGCGACCTGCTTGTCTGTGCGTCAGCCTCTGATATTCTTGAATTATTTCTAGATGATTCATATTTCCAACATGTTGTGGAGCAGATAAACTTGTATGTATGCTGTTTAAAAGCAGGCGGAAGAGAGTTGTGAGGACTGAGTGTGGAAAGTCACCACTGCCAAATAAATCAACCTCTTCTTCACAATTAAAATATTTTTATAAAATTTGTCTCTATTTTGTTTTGATTTTGTCCTCTATGATCTTTCCTTGTGAGGTACTGTGTTATTTATCATAAGGCAGTGTGTGTGGTCACGGGGGAGTTAACTCTTCACTTGCATGGGCTTTAGACTGTGGCTGTAGTCTACATAAGATGTCATAATAATGGTTTTGGGAAGGAAATTGAGGGTTGATGGACTGCATCTTTTCAGAGATTCTTAGCTACTCTGTATTTCAATTTTTTGGTGCCCATTTTTGAGCCTCAAAGGAAAGATGAGCATTTCTTATAAAAGAAAAATGTTATCAAAAGGAGGTATGGAAACTTTTGTGAAAATTTTTTATTTTTATTTTTATTTTTTAAATTTAAAGTAACTGTTAAAATTTACACGGTTGCCTCCCTTTTCGTGGGGTTTAGAGTAATTTTTTTGGCCCAAGGTACTGGTGGTAAGAGAGTTAAGAGGGCATGAGTTGCCTGCAGAATCTCTTGATTGGTTAGACACCCCACATGGGTACCTTATTAATATTCAACATTGTAGCGGCCTCCCTTCTATTTTTGGAACACAATGGACCTCATGCACATATCGAGGCTCTGGGAGTTACTTCCCTTGTTTGTGGGAACTAGATTCCCGTGCATCTTTCAGAATACCGAGTAACAAGCGCTGTGCTTGGGGACAAAGTAAAACGGATGATAGATACCCTGAACGCTGTGTTGGCGTCAAATTCATTCCATTTGTGAAACCGGGAAAGTATATGTACCATCTAGATCGTTGCCTTCGCTTGTTAAAAGCCTGCAATCGCCCAGCGAACTAGCTGAACGTCGACACAATCACGCGGCACTGTGACTGTTGTACATTTGCCTTATACAGTGCTCGAAGTGGATCGCCTAATGGAACAGCGTTGTTGTGATATATTTCTACCCGCAAATACACAGCAAATCATTCAGGTGTTGTGATACGTAATCCCTGGTCAACAGGTGTTTACACATAAATTGCTGCATCGCGTGTCTGTGACTGTCTCCCTGTGTGTGGTGTGTAGGTCTGTGACTGTGTCTCCATGTGTTGCGCAGTGTGTATGTCTGTGACTGTCTGTCTCCATGTGTTGTGTGGTGTGTAGGTCTGTGACTGTCTCCATGTGTTGTGGTGTGTAGGTCTGTGACTGTGTCTCCATGTGTTGTGCAGTGTGTATGTCTGTGACTGTCTGTCTCCATGTGTTGTGTGGTGTGTAGGTCTGTGACTGTCTGTCTCCATGTGTTGCACAGTGTGTAGGTCTGTGACTGTCTGTCTTCATGTGTTGCGCAGTGTGTAGGTCTGTGACTGTCTGTCTCCATGTGCTGTGTGGGGTGTAGGTCTGTGACTGTCTGTCTCCGTGTGCTGTGTGGGGTGTAGGTCTATGAGTATGACTGTCTGTCTCCATGTTATGTGTAGGTCTGTGACTGTCTCCATGTGTTGCGCAGTGTGTAGGTCTGTGACTGTCTGTCTCCATGTGTTGTGTGGTGTGTAGGTCTGTGACTGTCTGTCTCCATGTGTTGTGTGTAGGTCTGTGTCTGTCTGTCTCCATGTGTTGTGTGGTGTGTAGGTCTGTGACTGTCTGTCTCCATGTATTGTGTGGTGTGTAGGTCTGTGACTGTGTCTCCATGAGTTGTGTGGTGTGTAGGTCTGTGACTGTCTCTATTTGTTGTGTAGGTCTGTGACTGTCTCTTTCCATGTGTTGTGTGGTGTGTAGGTATGTGACTGTCTCCATGTGTTGTGTAGTGTGTATGTCTGTGACTGGCTGTCTCCATGTGTTGTGTGGTGTGTAGGTCTGTGACTGTCTTCATGTGTTGTGTGGTGTGTAGGTCTGTGACTGTCTATCTCCATGTGTTGTGTGGTGAATAGTATTATATATATTATTAATGATTTTTGACTCACATGCGAAGCAAAAGTGAGTCTATGTACTGAGCCGTGTCGTCCGTCCGTCCGTCCGTCCGTCCGTCCGTCCGTCCGGGCGTAAAAAACTTAAACGTTGGATTTTTCTCGGAGACTATTAAGTCTATCAACACCAAATGTGGCATGATGGTGTATGATGACAAGGCCTCGAAAAACATACATAGTGACTTGACCTTGCTTCAAGGTCAAGGTCACAGGAGCCATAAATGTGGTCTCAAAAACAGTCATTTTTCACATTTTCCCAATTTTCTCCCATGTTATTGAGAATGGCGACCTTAGCTACAAGTGGTATATAGGTCAAAGCAAGCCCTATCTTTTGATACCAGTTTGGTTGACCTTGCTTCAAGGTCAAGGTCACAGGAGCTCTTCAAAGTTGGATTGTATACATATTTTGAAGTGACCTTGACCCTGAACTATGGAAGATAACTGTTTCAAACTTAATAATTATGTGGGGCACATGTTATACTTTCATCATGAGACACATTTGGTCACATATCATCAAGGTCAAGGTCACTTTGACCCTTATGAAATGTGACCAAAATGGGGTAGTGAACCACTAAAAGTGACTATATCTCATGGTAGAAAGTGCCAATAAGCACCATTGTGCTTCCTATGTCTTGAATTAACAGCTTTGTGTTGCATGACCTTGGATGACCTTGACCTTGACCTTGGGTCAAGGTCACATGTGCTTCGCATNNNGTACATAGACTCACTTTTGCTTCGCATGTGAGTCAATAAGCACTAGGCCTTGAATCAAATCGTCGTACGAGATCTTACGTTGCTGCAAATGTTACTGTACAAAAACAGTGCCGCGTGATTGTGTCGACGTTCAGCTAGTTCGCTGGGCGATTGCAGGCTTTTAACAAGCGAAGGCAACGATCTAGATGGTACATATACTTTCCCGGTTTCACAAATGGAATGAATTTGACGCCAACACAGCGTTCAGGGTATCTATCATCCGTTTTACTTTGTCCCCAAGCACAGCGCTTGTTACTCGATTCTGAAAGATGCACGGGAATCTAGTTCCCACAAACAAGGGAAGTAACTCCCAGAGCCTCGATGTGTGGATAAGGTCCATTGTGTCAGCCTGCTATATCTCACTTTGGAATGATGCCTTACATGCTGTAAACAAATTTAATTTTTCTCAAGAAATGACACAATTTTCAGCTGCAACGAAGTAAATTCATGAAGGGTGGGTGTGCAAAAGTAAGTTTTTTTTTGTGGTTCTTAATAGTGTCTAAGCCATCTCAGGAGTCTCAATGTGAAAAGCAGTGTTCATATGAGCTGATGATACTAAAATCTTAAACTAGCCAAAAATTTATATTTTGACTGTTTTTATCGACCTGCAGCTACCCTTAACCTTTAGAGCGCCGCCGGCGCCTTGAGTCGCCACAGCGTACATTCCCCAGACGTCCGCCGGCGCCACAGTGCGCCGAGCGATAGTGACGTGCTCTGTTGACTTGCCTAACGCTGCCTTCGAGTCATGCTGTTCTAAAAATATCACAGTCATGTGCAGTGATCATGTGGCAACGAGATCCGCCATTTTGGCGATTGAGAGGACGCGCATCGAATTTTCAGGGAATTTTTTCGCGAAGTTCGTCTTTGTCGTTTGTGAACGTGACTTTTTTCTTTGCCAGTATGGCGACTGACGAAGAAGTTGAAGCGCTTGTGGAGTTATTTTTCGATTCTCAGAATATGAATTCGAAGGCTTTACTGACATTGATGTGATGGGAGATATATCATAGAGAGCAAGCACGTGCTTCGACCGATCGATGTGTTGTGGTCTGTAGATCGACAGGAGGAGCGGGAGCTTGATTCAGATGAAAATGACTCGGCTGACTTCCCTAGCGTAAGTAATTGTAGGATTTTTTGTTTTGTTTTACACTAAAACATTTTCAGATGTATTTCCAAGTAATCAAAAGCTGTTGTATTCTTGAATCAATAGAGCAGTGTAGGAAAACACAGTGCTTCTACCGATGGCGATGTGTCTGTAGATCGAGAGTCCTGAGCGGAAGCTTGATTCAGATGAAAATGACTCGGCTGACTTCCCTAGCGTAAGTAATTGTAGGATTTTTTGTTTTGTTTTAGTTTTACCCTAAAACATTTTCAGATGTTCAGATTACTTGGAGACTCTATGCACTTTTGCATTTTCATCAAAAGCTGTTGTATTCTTAAATAAATAGAGCAGTGTAGGAAAACACAGTGAATTTGTTTGTTTTTTGTTGTTGTCTGTGTTCCATGATTTATTAGCAGCCAAAAAAAACATTCTATGGCATTTTCATTAATTGCACCATGCAGGCCATCCATTTTTCTACTCACCCTCCAAAAATCTACTTCAAAGCTTGAATAGGTAATAAATGATGATTTTTGAAGTAAACATGGTGTCGAATTTGACCACACATTAAAAAATTTGTGGCTCTGGGCAATGACGAAAATTGACGGCGCTCTAAAGGTTAACTTTCTTACCACCAGACGTCCTGGTGTGTCCCGCAAAAAAATGGCTATTCTCCCCCTCATAGGCATCCCGGCATGTCTCGCATGACACCACACTTACACTGAAAGCTGCCAGGTTTTCCATGGTAACGGTAGTCTCGTGAGATTTTGAGCATTAGCTCCGCAGTGAATAGGCTATCATCTGCCATTATGATTGTTAGTTTCTGGTGATAGCGTTAATTTTTCTGAATTTTTTTAACATCACAATGTCAGGCGAGCCCCTGCCAGGCCCATTGCATGTTTTTTTGCAAAGATAGCAGTGCAGAAAGGGTAGAATTACCCCCGTTTGACTTGGAGTAGGACAATGAGAGTGACCTAGATCCAGAGATTCTGACTAGCAAAGTCGACAGCAATCATCTCCGATTAAATGGACCCACAATCTGACTTGGATCACACCGGCCCAGTTATGCTTCTCTGACAGAATCCCCGTCTGCAATTGGTTAAATTTGGTCAAGTGAACACCTATTTCACGCCTTGCCATCTGCACGCCTTGCAGTCAGCTGACTGCTCTTTTCAAGCATTCATCAAGTGTAATATCATCCCGATAGTAAATGTGAATATGCCAATGATGGACCAGCATGCATACCTGCAGTACAGTCATTGGAGACAGTGACAGAACAAAATTTGTGGATGAAAGAAAGCATTGCAAGCTGACAACACTGATGACCTAGATTCGTTTGTAGCAGCTGATCTAGATCTAAACCAGCAGCACTACTGGCACTACAACACTGCTGTCCCTTGGGCTTGGACATCAGAGATGCAGTGAGTTGGCTCCATTCTGAATGTGCTAGGTGGATTGCACCATAAAGCAGAATAGCCAGCACCATTGCATCCTGCATGGCAGATGAAGGAGTCCCAGGTAGTGAAACAGTTTCAGCTCTGGTGCATTGACTAGAAGATGCTAGGAAACGCAAGTCCGAGACTTCCCACCTGGACAAAATGGCCAAAACAAGAAAAAAGACGTAGAAGACGAGAAGGGAAGAAGAGAGGAAAGAAAGCTGAGGGTCCCAAATATGGTTCTGGTGCATATTGATATTGCATTTCTCTCCTGTGAATGATGAACAATGTGTGCTGACAGTTTCCTATACATATTTAAGCTTCGTTTTCTAGAAATCGCATTTTCATGCATGGTGACCGAACGAGGAGAAATGGTGTGGAGTTACTATTTCATGAACAGTTCTAAAATGTTCACCATGTACTGAACAATGTGTGCTGAGTAAAAGTAGAGATTTTCAAGGAGCAGTGTTGACCAGATGTGCTTTACTTTGATGATTATATTGACAGAAACCAGGGCAATATCCAACGCAGAAGTTTCCAAGTTCATTCCTTTTTTTGGACTGAGCTTTCCTGCAGGTATTAATTTGCATTAATTAAGATTATAGTAACATGTTAACTTTAAGTTTTTGTCTTTTTGTGCATTTTAAATGCTGTAACAATTTTGATCCAATGCTTCACCATCAGCAAAAATAAATATCTTCAAATTACAAAATGTATGGCAGTTAGCTTGATCATATTTGGTGTGTAGTATAGTATTATGAAGCTTAACACTGGTGCAAAATTTTATGAATATACCATTAGTAGAACATAAGGAAATGAAATACCTGTTTTCTCGAGTAGTGGCTACCCTTAATTGTCCATTAAGATGAATGGCAATGACTGCCCACCTGCAACTCGTGGAACTGTCCATCAAGATGAAGGCTGGCAAGTACTGCCCACTTCCAACTCGTGTCCTCTAACTGTCCATCAAGATGAAGGCTGGCAAGGACTGCCCACTTCCAACTCGTGTCCTCTAACTGTCCATCAAGATGAAGGCTGGCAAGGACTGCCCACCTGCAACTCGTGTCCTCTAACTGTCCATCAAGATGAAGGCTGGCAAGGACTGCCCACCTGCAACTCGTGTCCTCTAACTGTCCATCAAGATGAAGGCTGGCAAGGACTGCCCACCTGCAACTCGTGTCCTCTAACTGTCCATCAAGATGAATGGCAAGGACTGCCCACTTCCAACTCATGTCCTCTAACTGTCCATCAAGATGAAGGCTGGCAAGGACTGCCCACCTGCAACTCGTGTCCTCTAACTGTCCATCAAGATGAAGGCTGGCAAGGACTGCCCACTTCCAACTCGTGTCCTCTAACTGTCCATCAAGATGAAGGCTGGCAAGGACTGCCCACCTGCAACTCGTGTCCTCTAACTCTCCATCAAGATGAAGGCTGGCAAGGACTGCCCACTTCCAACTCGAGTCCTCTAACTGTCCATCAAGATGAAGGCTGGCAAGGACTGCCCACCTGCAACTCGTGTCCTCTAACTCTCCATCAAGATGAAGGCTGGCAAGGACTGCCCACCTGCAACTCGTGTCCTCTAACTGTCCATCAAGATGAAGGCTGGCAAGGACTGCCCACTTCCAACTCATGTCCTCTAACTGTCCATCAAGATGAAGGCTGGCAAGGACTGCCCACCTGCAACTCGTGTCCTCTAACTGTCCATCAAGATGAAGGCTGGCAAGGACTGCCCACCTGCAACTCGTGTCCTCTAACTGTCCATCAAGATGAAGGCTGGCAAGGACTGCCCACTTCCAACTCGTGTCCTCGAACTGTCCATCAAGATGAATGGCAAGGACTGCCCACCTGCAACTCGTGTCCTCTAACTGTCCATCAAGATGAAGGCTGGCAAGGACTGCCCACTTCCAACTCGTGTCCTCTAACTGTCCATCAAGATGAAACGAGAGAACTACCCACCTTGAAGATGCCAGCTTTGTGCCAGGCAATCTTGTCGATTGTGGAGCCAAGGATGGAGATGTGATCCAAACCCAAGGAGGTGACACCACAGACAGCGGGGTTGGCCACCACGTTGGTGCTGTCATACTGACCCCCTATGCCCACCTCCAGAATAGCCACATCCACCTTCTCCTGCAGGAAAACATGCAGCCCCAGCACTGTCAGGAAGGCGAAGTAGGCTGGCATGGAGTCGTCACCAGCAGACTGCAACAGCAAACCCAGCATCTGCTTAGAAGCCTTGCAATGGAAAGTTACACAGGCAAATGAAAAAAAAGTTTGAGGAAATATTTTAACCCTGCGAGTGTCAGGAACCGAACCTGATCGGTTCTACTCCCGTTCTGTGATTGCTAGAACCGACCGGGTCGGCTCAATTCTTGAATGGTTCATTTCATTCCATCTGCTGCTCTGTATTCGTTTTTGATGTTTGATATAAAGAGATTATCCATTTGGAAGTAAAAACACATGATACCACAGTTGGACAGAAGAGTTATTTTTACTGAATTTGTCAACCTAGATGAAGTGGTCAAAATGGACGCCATGCCCCCTCCGCTCCACAATGAAGTACAATCGTTTACAGCTTCGTATGGTCTGCATAGGTGAAATATAGCCACAGTATGAAATTTGAAGGATTGAAATAACACATTTTCTGCTAATTATACGTGTTGTTGTTGTTTTTCTTGTTTATAGCTGGGAAACTGCAATGTTTACACCACGAAGCGAGAGCATTCCATCACTTCTTCAATTAGATTCATTTGCATGACCTAACAACCTCCACTCATGAGAAACCTATTGTGATTGGTCCAGAAATATAGTTCAGCCAATGATAGAGAGCCAACAGTCTTGTTAGCACCAAACATGTTGATGTTGGCATGGCAGATGATGTAAGCCCAGCTGGCAGTAGTCGCTTATCTCGCAGTTTTGGCTGGTGCTGCCGACAGTGAAAGCAAAGATTGTGTATACAAGATCTTTGGTGATAGTGTCGGCAGCACCAGCCAAACATCAAGTGTGAGGATTCAGAGACTGACTCTGACTTCTATGACAAATTTATCACAAACGTTCTTCTAAAGGGAAGGGAGAAAAATATTTAGGCTGTGTTGCACATGGTGATATTTGGGTTGTGAAATGTATTGTGAATTAAAACTGTAGCTGCACCACGACAGACATCAAAGAAGCGTGGGTGGCTGGCAAGAGCTTTGAAAGAGGGGGAAGAGGAAGAGGACCAAATCTGAGTGAGGGGAATCAGATCAGTTATGGGAATACTGAGAGACTGAACTGAGGTAGATTCTCAATTCGGTCGGTCCCATTTCTTCTTTTATTAAGTTTTTCCTTTGGCTTGCCCACTCATGGAAAATGCTGCATGAACAGGATTTCATTACTCACACGAATATGATTCAGCACTGGAAACGTTTTAATTGTAGAAATTTGCTTTCTTATGCTGTTGATTAGATGTGCAACAAGGTGTTTCTGATATACTTTTTTTTCAGTAAAAAAAAGTGGCATGCATGCTGATTTTTCACTGTATTTTCTTTTTATTCCTTGGATGTTTCTCCACCTTAATGGAAAAATGTATGATAATTTCTATTCATCATATTTTACAATTCTATAGAGTTTTGGTGTGTGTTTTTTTAAATAAATAGAGTTGTGTAGAGTGTTGGAGTGGAGTACCACCAGTATGAATTCTTTGCAGCATTTGCACCTATTTACTTACAATCTAGAAAAATCTATTGTGGCCTAATTCTGCTGATTATCTTGTAATTTTTGTGGTGGGAAATGATTTCCCTAAATCTGCTGTGAGTTTTACTTCTTTTATTACTTAGTACCCCGAGGGGAGTGAATAGTAAGAAATTATTTTCATTCATTTCCGGAGTGTTGTACTTGTCCATCAGTTTCTCATTGCTGTTTCTGTTATCATCAAAATTATTGCAAGAAATATGTAGCTCATTTTTAGAGCTCTCTTGACTTATGTGGTTTATAAGGGCTGCCTTTATTCCTTCTCCTGTTAAATTAAAGTTTTTATCGTGACCCGTAAAAATTAAAAAACCCCTGACATTCCAGCAAAATGGTCTGACACACGCAGGGTTAATTAACCCTTTCCATGTCAGCTTCGTCATTATATTATGCAACTGCCAGTGCCAGGGAATTTCAGTAAAAATTATGTAATACAACACTGAGTTCAGGAGAAAAATCATATCTCAATTTCAGTGCATAACAACCCCATAAAACCCATATTTCTTTGAAAGCACAGACAATCAGGAACACAACAAACACAATGACATGATTTTTAGAGACATTATTTCTTAAATCAAGCTTGAATAAAACAAAATTTACCAATGCCTTTAAAAAAAAGTATGATGATTTATTGCACATCTTCATGGTATATAATCAACAAAAAATTCTGATTTGTTTTTCAGATTGTAAAACTATGTCTCAAATGTCTCAATCTTTTTTATTTCAAAATATTTATGAAACTAAATACTGAAAATTATTTGAACATACTATATCAATAGTACGAAGAAAGTACAAACTGTAACACCTACAGCAATTACTGTAGATAAAGTAATGCAAAATTGCTAGTATCATGCCAGCAAATTGCAAGAAGAAACTACTGTATTCACATTAGAATAAAAAGGCTAGGATACTTTCTCTTCAGCCTTCAGGTAGTAAAAATGCTATCTACATAATGATGAAAATGAGGAATTCACATGTACGCACTTTTCAAAGTCATGCATGATTGCTATGATCACTATAATGCCAGGC
>JAWQFJ010001391.1:0-20000 GCA_034096865.1 Theodoxus fluviatilis
CAGTGCTAGCGCCGAATGGTTCCAGGGACAAAGCATCTCATTCCGTGGTGGAGGGTCACATATCATCAAGGTCACGGTCACTTTGACTCTTATGAAATGTGACCAAAAGGGGGTAGTGAACCACTAAAAGTGACCATATCTCATGGTAGAAAGTGCCAATAAGCACCATTGTGCTTCCTATGTCTTGAATTAACAGCTTTGTGTTGCATGACCTTGGATGACCTTGACCTTGGGTCAAGGTCACATGTATTTTGGTAGGAAAAATGTGTAAAGCAGTTCTTAGTGTATGACGTCATTGGTAGGTTTAGTTGTTTGACCTTGACTGTGAAGGTCACACGTAGGTCAAGGTCATGTAAAGGTCAAGGTCAAGCATGTGAGTCATATGGGCTTTGCCCTTCTTGTTTTTTCAGTTTTCTTTTCCTAGATTATTGATTTTTATTATATTCATGTTTTTCTTCCTTTTTCTCTGCAGCTGGGTGCGTCCTAATAAGACATGTGAGCCCAAGAAGGAGACCACCCCCTCCCCCTCTGGTCCACCCCCCAACCCCTGGCAGGCTCGTCTGGCCTCCAGCCCCCCCTCCCCCTCCACCTGCTTCAGTGACATTGTGCAGGATGAGATTAAGAAGACAGAGAACCTGGACAGGAGTTCTCGAAAACCCCTGGCTCTCATCCAGGTGTGTATGTGTGTCTGTGTGTGTGTGTGTGTTTCTGTGTGTGTGTGTGTTTCTGTGTGTGTGTGTGTTTCTGTGTGTGTGTGTGTGTTTCTGTGTGTGTGTGTGTGTTTCTGTGTGTGTGTGTGTGTGTGTGTTTCTGTGTGTGTGTGTGTGTGTTTCTGTGTGTGTGTGTGTGTGTTTCTGTGTGTGTGTGTGTGTGTGTTTCTGTGTGTGTGTGTGTGTGTGTGTGTGTGTGTGTGTGTGTGTGTGTGTGTGTGTGTGTGTGTGTGTGTGTTTCTGGGTGTCTGTGTGTGTGTGTGTGTGTGTCTGTGTGTGTTTTTCTCTCTGTGTAGGTGTGTGTGTGTGTGTGTCTGTGTGTGTGTGTGTGTGTGTGTGTGTGTGTGTGTGTGTTTCTGTGTGTGTGTGTGTGTGTGTGTGTGTGTGTGTTTCTGTGTGTGTGGGTGTCTGTGTGTGTGTGTGTGTCTGGCTGTGTGTGTGTGTGTGTGTGTGTGTGTGTGTGTTTCTGTGTGTGTGTGTGTGTGTTTCTGTGTGTGTGTGTGTGTGTGTGTTTCTGTGTGTGTGTGTGTTTCTGTGTGTGTGTGTGTGTGTGTGTGTGTTTCTGGGTGTCTGGGTGTCTGGGTGTGTGTGTGTGTCTGTGTGTGTTTTTCTCTCTGTGTAGGTGTGTGTGTGTGTGTGTGTGTCTGTATGTGTGTGTGTGTGTGTGTTTCTGTGTGTGTGTGTTTCTGTGTGTGTGTGTGTGTTTCTCTGTGTGGGTGGGTGTCTGTGTGTGGGTGTCTGTGTGTGTTTGTCTCTCTGTGTAGGTGTGTGGGGTGGGGGGGGGGGGGGGGGGTATCTGTATGTCTGTGTGTATAATGTATGTAGAGTGTGTGTGTTTGTGTCTCTGTGTGTGTGTGTTTGTGTGTGTGTGTGTGTGTGTGTGTGTGTGTGTCTGTCTGTGTGTGTGTGTCTGTGTGTGAGTGTGTGTGTGGTTGTGTGTGTGTGAATTTGTAAGTGTGTACATGTGTATATTTATTTTTCTCTGAGTCTGTGTGTGTACCTATGCATTGTTTTTCTGTGTTTGTATGTGTGTGCACGTGTGTTTGTTTGTGTGTTTGTGCATGTGTGTGTATGTGTGTGTGTGTGTTTGTTTGTGTTTCAGTCTGGCTGCCTGTCTGTGTGACTGTCCATCTGTTCATCGTTCTGTCCATCTATCCATCTGTCCATCAGTCTGTCCATTGGTCTGTCTGTGTGACCATCCATCCATCCTTCCATTTATCCTTCCATTCATCCATCCATCCATCCATCTGTCTTCTCCAACTCCTGCAGCTTTTGCCCTCCTACCTTTCAACCAGAATATGCACTTCATTTACATTCAGATTTCTCTTTGGAACCATTGAAAATGCGTCTTGTCCCTCTCTCCCTGCAGATAGAGGAACGGGCCATCCAGGAGCTGCTACAGGAGTACAGGGTGGCAGAGAAGGAAGAGGAGAGAGTCACGGTGGAGAGGATTCCCCAGGCCATTGCCATTCCTGTATGGAGGCGCCACAGCCAGCCTGCCTCTAGAACCCTCAAGCCTGTCTCTTCCAGCCACAGTTTCCAGCTGCCTGGATGAGGACCACCCACTCTGCCTGTCTCTGCCAGCCACAGTTTCCAGCTGCCTGGATGTAGACCACCCACTCTGCCTGTCTCTGCCAGCCACAGTTTCCAGCTGCCTGGATGAGGACCCCCACTCTATCTGTCTCTGCCAGCCACAGTTTCCAGCTGCCTGGATGAGGTCCACCCACTCTGCCTGTCTCTGCCAGCCACAGTTTCCAGCTGCCTGGATGAGGACCACCCACTCTGCCTGTCTCTGCCAGCCACAGTTTCCAGCTGCCTGGATGTAGACCACCCACTCTGCCTGTCTCTGCCAGCCACAGTTTCCAGCTGCCTGGATGTAGACCACCCACCCTGCCTGTCTCTGCCAGCCACAGTTTCCAGCTGCCTGGATGAGGACCCCCACTCTATCTGTCTCTGCCAGCCAGTTTCCAGCTGCCTGGATGAGGACCACTGCTCTGCCTGTCTCTGCCAGCCACAGTTTCCAGCTGCCTGGATGAGGACCACTGCTCTGCCTGTCTCTTGGCAAGATCTGTCTGTCCTTGTCCGCAGCCTCTGTGGTGTGGACGTGGTGTGGTACTGGATTTTCTTGTCTGTAGCTCTCTTGGCTTCATCTGTGGTCTCCAGACAGTTTCCGCTGCAAATGTTGAGTCATCTGGCTGTCAGGGTGGTATTAGGTTGCTGCGATAATCCTATCTTCATCTGTAGTATGAACATCTGATGCTGTTTGTTCATGTTGGCCTTAATTAGCTTTCAATGTGCCGTGCATTGTGAATTTATTTTTTAACCTCGACTCATACAGAATCTTTATTTGCAATAGTGAAACTTCAGTGTCAGAGCTTTTATTTGATGAGACTGTTTCACTTCAATGACAGTTTTTATTGTCATATTTCTTTTCTCTTTTAGTGTGTGTGTGTGTGTGTGTGTGTGTGTGTGTGTGTGTGTGTGTGTGTGTGTGTGTGTGTGTGTGTGTGTGTGTGTGTGTGTGTGAAATGTTTTATTAATTTGTTTTGTTTTAAGACTCTTTCATGGAACTTTCCAAGGTTTTACAGTAGTCCATCAGTTTGTTCCCATCCCAGCCTAAATTGCAGAGGTGCGATTCATTCTAATTGGTACATCCAAATCTAAACCTGTATGTAGAATTGTATGCTCATTTCCTAAATACCTGAAGTGCTCAGGTGTCTTGAGAAATTGCAGTTTTAGCCAACTTTCCTGATTGTGTTCTGGCAGTCATTGATAGAGGCCCAGGCCTGACTGTAACTATTCACACTTGAATGAAGTTGACTCATCTTGTCTCTGCCTGGCTCCCTTTGAAATGGCCAGGGCATGTTTGCTGCAGAGAAATTCTCATCTGTATTCAGCACCTCTGCAGACAAATGCTGGTTAGGTTAGGTTGTGGGTGAGTGCTGTGTACAAATAAAAGTATGTCTGAAGATTGACAAGTAGTGACAGAGGCTGTGAACTTTTCTTCATCAAGTAAGTTTTGTTTTGTTTTTTGTTTTGTTTTGTTACCTCCCAAAGTCCACTACTTCCTAAAGATTAAGGCTGTCCTCTTTTTCTTTTTTTATTTTTTGTTTTAATGTTATTTTTATTTTATTTTAAACAGTTTAATTATTGTTCTCATAGAGGACATGTGTAAGTGAAGATAGTGGCGTAGTCCTTGTATCTTATGGAGAGGCAAACCAAGCCTGTCTTCTTTGCAGTTACCTCTGCAAACCCATTGCCAATGGTTATATTGTATTGTACTGCCTTGAAAGGGTTGTAGAGAATCCTGCCTTGTTGTGGAAAAACGTAGCCAGTGGCTACTTGTATATGAGTGTAAATATGAAACAAACAGTGATTTGTATATTTGAAGAAGTCTGTGATCTTACAGTTGAGCCTGTATATATTGTGTAGAGTAGGGTGTCGAGTCCATCTGGAAAATTTATTTAGATGAAGGTTTGGGGGGTTTTCTGGATGGAGTTTTGTTGGTTTTTGAACTGCATTCCACGACAAATGGTTTTTGTCAGCGTTTGTTGTTGATGAGTCCTACTTGTGGGAAAGTTGAGACTTTCAGTATCTTTTGGAGTAAAGATAGCTTGTCTTCCGTGCTGGCTGTGCTGGAGGAGAATCTATGTACAGAATGTGCACTTCTTCGTGCAAAATCCTGTGGAAAGGCCTAACAGGAACACAAAATATTTGCTTTAGATGATGGGAGTTCAGTCCACATTTTAGCAGCTGCTGACTTGAAGTGAAGCCAGTTTAATTTCCTGTCAGTTTTAGTGAACTTGTTTTGAAGTCAGAGTGTGTTGTTACTACATGCTGATTGTTGCTCATCTCTCTGTATGATTCTTACTTACATCCACAATAAATCTGTACAGTACTTAGCCAGTATTGGAAAAGTGTAGGCATTTGTATTTATTTAGAGACATGGGCTTTTGCATCCATGTGTATCAGTAAGTTGTGCATTGTACAACTTGTCAGTTGCAACCATTTTCCATCAACCCCTATGGGTTGGGGGTCAGAATAGACACGCAGGGTCACCCTCCTCAATTTGTAAGAGGTGAATAATTAGTGAAATGAGGACTTGATTTGCTCTTACTCTCACCAGCTCCAGTTATATTTGTGATCGGTAGCCTTCCCTAGCCCACAAAGGCTGATGGGCCATAGAACTTGAGTAATCTTTAATGGTCAAGATTGCCTTTTCTACCTATGGCAGTAGGTTGTACCCCCCATCAGTTGCATTGGTTTTATATCAGATCTGATGCAAGTTTTCACTTCGGTTGGACTGTTCAGTTGATCGTTTGTCACACCCCTCATGAACTGCAGGTATCATCTGCCAGATCTCATGCCTTGCCTGCACAGGTCTGTTTGGTCACGTATGGTGTTCTCCATCAGCTCCACTGGTTTTCCTTCAGATCTGATTTGTTGAGAGATTTGTATACCCAGGGTACAACCAGGCCTGCCTACCCGTACGGAAATTCCGTATTTTGTCCGGAAATGTAAAAAAATCGGCGAGCGTTCCGGAAAATACGGGAGTTTATTTTGCGTTCCGGAAATATCAAAATAAAAACTATAATAAAATAATTTCCAAAATCGTTGGCCTGTGGCTGTGCGCGAGTCGTTTTCCGAAGCAGTCTACCGATGATTGCCGAATGGGTTTGTTCTGTAATGCGCAGGCGCAGCGCGCGAAAATATTTCCGAAAATTGCCGAGTGACGTCATTTCCGTACAGTGCGCAAGCGCAACGCACGAAGTGTTTTTCCGGAGGGTGCCGGTATGTGCAGTGTTCATGTGCAACAATGGCGTCAAAACGAAAGCCAAGCGATTGTGTTTCTGAATTATCGAAGAAACAGCGAAGGTCGCAGGTCTACATTCCAGCGTACACGGAGAAGTATCCATTTATAGTCCGCGGCACCACTGACTCCACTGTCAAATGTACGACTTGTGATAACCAGTTCAGCATCTCCAGTGGTGGCGCCAACGATATCGAAAGGCATGTTGAAGGCCCAAAGCATGTGAAGAAAAATGAGGAGAAGGTCGCAGCAGTGCAAAAACCTATCAGTGAATATTTTACACCGCCTCCTTCGAAAGTGTCCCAAATCGACATCGACGCAATTCGAGCTGAGGCGATGATGGTAGACTTGACAGTAGAACTGAACCTCCCAATGGTGGCATTGGACAAACTGAGTGTAGGTGTAGGGGAAGACCTCCTCTTCCCACACCTCCCCATGGTTATGCTTGCCATAATGACAATCCCTCACTCATCAGCTCACTGTGAGCGCATTTTCCCAGTCGTGAGAAAGAACAAAACACACTTCAGAGGCAGCATGGGATCCGACACCTTGGAGGCCTTGGTGGTAGCCAAGTCCAGGCCTGGACAAGCCCTTGACAGAAACTACAGTGTCAAAGACCTGAAAGGCCTGAAAAGTGCCTACTACCAGTCTTTGTCACAGTAAACAAGCTGCAGAACTATTGTATATAGTGTACATAAAATCAGGTATGTTTTGTTTTATCTTTTGGTCCCTGGTTAATGATTAAAGTTGCTTTGTTTTCTTGCACTGTCGCAGGGTTTAATACGGAAATCGGAACTGAAATATGGAAATTGGTAATACTGAAATCGAAAAAGGAGGGTAGGCAGCCCTGTACAACAGTGAAGGTTTTCATCCATCGATGGTTGCTTGAACTGCAGTGCACGCCTTTACCCTCTGCTGTCGGCCTACTCTTATGATCTTTTCTTATTGACCTACTCTTATTATCTTTTCCACCTCCCTGGAAAACACACATCCCAGCTGCAAATGAATGTACTGAAATGAATTATAACAAATTTTTGTCTCTGCCCACACGGGCACCCAGTTTCACTCCTGGGCGGGATGAGGCAATGCGAGTAAAGCACCTTGCTCAAAGACGACATCCTGGGATCCAGGTCTTCTTCTTGGTCGTCTCTCGGGTGTCAAGGAAGACGACACGCTGTGCCATCATCTGTGGATGCACATATGGCTCTGAAGTCCAAACTCCGAGGCGCACAGGCGGCTGCAGGTGGGGCAAGGAACGCCGGTCTGGACAGTGGTTGAAGCAGCTCTGTGTCGCCTTGCTCGTGCAGCTTCAAGACGACAACGGCGGCCATCTTCAAAATTTCTTGCAGCTTTTCGGGTGGTGGCACGCCAGAGGGTTCTGTCGAAAGCAGTGGCCTCAAAGTGCCATGGTTGGAGGTTTGCCCATTTGATGTTTGCCCTGAGGTTATCCTTGTATTGAGATCCAGGTAGTTCTGAAAGATTTACCCACCCACCACAAGTGAGTGCAGGTCCAGCAAGTTGACCAGTTGACCACTGCACTGTGCCTCCTTGATGGTGGTCGTCAGTGGACCCAGATCATGTGCTCATCTTTTTAGAGAGTTGCAAATGGCAACAGGAGTAGATATTGGTCAGTCCTGGATGGACATTACTTGAGAAACCGGGTGTCTGGCCAGTAGCAACTGGCAATACAAACAGGTGCTTGTAACCGCTGTCGTTTATTAACGTCTTGCTGTCAAAAACAACTTCAGCTTTTCAGGTGAGGTATTGCTTCCATCCATTATGGCCACGTATTTTACACACATGGTGGTGATGTTAGAATAAACGGTCTCAAGAAGTTATTTTTGTCTGCTGTGCAGTCAGTGAGAAAATGATGCGAGTTCACATTTGATCATATCTGTTGAATGCTACATCAGAGGATGGACTGTGAAATTATCAACTGATTAAATGTTGAATTGGTGGAAGAATTTACCTTGTGTACAAGGGCTGCATCATGTGAATGAATAAAAGATCTATTCATTCAATTGTTCTATTTGAGATGAGTGCAAATAAGCATTAAAATTGTTTGAATTGCCGGCATGCACTTTATGTTGTTAATATTGTGGTGTTAATGTTGTGAATATCAAACGCAAAACAACAAACTACTATAGCAACTTTTCAGGGGGGTTTTTACAACTTATTTAATAATCAATAAAAGATGGACCATTCATAAGAATTGCAAAAGAAATTCACTTCTCACAGCAACATACCCTTTCTGAGCGTTTCCAACAGCAAATGGTAGGCTGAGAAGCAAGTCAATTATGGCTGGTGTCGATTCTATCGCTGCCATTCAACAGCTTGCCCTATGACTTTTCTTAGAAGAAATAGAAACTCACAATACTAATAGATACACATGCACAATACTAATACAAACACTTGCATAATCATTTCAAAGGGAGCACTACATACTGAAGGCAGTGAGTTGACATACAACCATGTGCATTGCTTGCATATTAGTGGAAAATCATGACATGGTAACGATAATTTCATATAAATATTTCAATAGGTGAATACATGGAACGTAATAACTGCACACTGACAGAAATTTTCTAGAATCATTCTTCATTAACTGTAATAAAACTATTCATTTGGATCATGATTTGTCGGCTTCACTTACACATGGTGTTAACATCATAGTCCAGCACATTGGGGGGGGGGGGGGGGGGGGGGGGACAGCGGATCACATACATTGAAGGCTGCCAATTCAGCACTCATGGGCAGTTATAGCTAGGGAGAGCAAAGTTTGGCCCACATACTTGGGGCAGCGGGGAGATGGATGGATGGAGTTGTACGGCCTATCAGCCTTTGTAGGCATGTAAGGCCATCAAGCACAAAAATCACTAGAACAGTTCCAAGTTGGTGCAATTCAAGTCACGATGTCCCTATTTATTCGCCCCTTATGAATCGTGAACAGCAGGAGGCACTCATCCTACACTTACATAAGTTTCTGCACTGCACTTGCTCAGCAACGTACTTTCCTGTGAACCCCATGAAATGTTTCGCTCTTAGAAGTGTAAAATGCTGCTCGATTTAAAAGTCACCTCAATGAATCACAGGTCTGATGCACTAAAACCAGTAAACTTTTTCTACATCAAGTAGTGGACAACACAGAACACATGCTAAATTACTTTTGAGTGCTACAAGTAATCCTAAATCCATTTCAGATAAGATCTTTGAATATCTCCATCTGACAAGCCTTATTGATAATTTTTTGCTTTAATTAATGATAAACACATAACAAGATCCAATCATAAAGTCACATTGCTTTCAAAGGAGAAGATGAAGACCAAAAATTGAAATGGGTTCCCATTTGATCATTCCCATGCAAAGTCAAGTTTGAGCCTTACATCTTTCAGTCATTCAAATAAAACAGAAACAGCCTGTGGATTGACTACAAACACACACAAAAGAATTTCAAGGACCAGTTGAAATTGGCCAAATACAGGGCATTGAACCTTTGCTCAATCATCTCTCTGTCTCTCAAAAATCCACCATTCTTTGCAAAAAACAAAAGTACAGAAATGTTGGTTATCAGTAGACACATTATTTGGAGATCTACGGAGGTACATGGGAGGCACAAACTTTCCACTAGTAATCTGGTTTATAAATGGGGGAATGCTAGTTAAAACTGACACTCTTACATCACATCAAGCAGAAAAGTCTACTCTGAAGAAAAGTCACCAAAAATACCTGAGGTTTTTTCATTTCATTCCGCCCACTTCACACAATTTGACAGGTTTTGATGGTTTCCAGGTAGGTAAATTCATTTTTCAATTATTAAGTTAACAATAAAGATAAAAAATTGTTTTCCTTTTTGTCTGTTGTATGCAATTTCAAAGAACCTAACAAAAAATGTAAAGTGAATTGAAACAAATGCACAGCAAACAATATGAAGAGCAACATTCCCTAAAAGTTGATAAAACTGCTCCCAAGACAAACTTGTTCTTTCAGTAAATAAAAGTAACAAATACATTTGAAGTGAAACAACCATTTTCCTGAGTTGAAAGAGCAGCAGCACAAAAATGTTGTATCGTTACATGACTTGCTAGGCAAGCAGTTCCTTCACACCCTTTCAAAAGACAAGACACCCATTTGGAGAGAGCTTCAGCTTCATGAGCAATCAGTGACAGATGCAGCAAACACTTTGTGGTCTTAAAATTAGGATCAGAGTAACAAAAATAAGGTAGTAAGCAGTCTCTGAGGTTGTTATTGCAACAGTAGTGGTATCGTTTGCAGCAAAAGCAGCAGCATTTATTAATATCATCATCTTCATCTTCATCATTATTACCATTATCCATCATCATCACTATCATCATCATCATCATCATCATCATCATCATCATCATCATCATCACCACCACCACCACCACCATCACCTCTATTCTGCAATTGTTATCAAATTTAACATTATCATTATTGTGCGCCTTGAGTCGCCTAAGTGGTGAGATATGTGCGCGTTATAAATTATCATATTATTATTATTATTATCACAAATGGCAGCATCAAGGTCTACAACTGACAGAGCACACAATGAGATGCACATCTACATGTAGATATGCACAAGATCCCTATCTACAACTCTAGACATCAACACAATCCCTAAATCCACTATCAAAAAAGGACATCGGCCTCTGGCCTATCACAGATGCAGCCAGTAGGGAATGCTTAGCCTGGGGCTAAGGGGATAAGGCCTGTGGCCCTGGAACCTGTATTAAGCCACTGTCATCCCAAACAGTGTAGTGAAGAGATTGGATCTCTCAGAGGATAAAGAGATTATTTGCACCGCTTCATTTTCGGAGCAGCAGCATCCGCTGAGCACAGGATTTGCCCACAAGCTGCGAAAACTGGAGAATCTCCTCTCTATCACTGGCCCGAGGGTTGAAGACCTTGTAGATTTCATAGGTCATCATCTGCCGTTGGAACAGCACCGTCACCGCATTGAGATCTACATCAGCTTCGTCATCCTCTGCAAGACGTACAAATACGTGTTCAAAAGGGACAATTAGAAATGTCATTACCATATCCAGATCTCAAACATATTATTTGATTACACATAAGACATATCAACAGTGGAAAAACACTGAAATTTGCAGACTGTAATTGAGGTATCAAAGTTTCTTGAACTTTTTAATGTCTGCAGCAAACTTTCTTTTCCCCTCTTTCCTTCTTTCCAGAAGAGATTCATTCAAAAGTATTGGCAGATACTAAGCTTCCTTTTCCACTATGGCTGGACCACTGCTGGATTACAAGACCCATTCAAAACTGAACTTTCTCGCATCAACATCTCTCTCCACAGCTGTGTACTGTTTGAATCATTATTCATAGTGTCTCATACCACAAATATCTGCCCCTTCCTACCGTTCCTATACAGACCTGGTTCTCGGCTAAGCCCCATTTGTTCCCTCTCACATCTTCCTCCTCCTCCGACTCATTCTAAATTTAGTGGCCACGTGACCATCCTATAGCAGAGCTGCCTGTTCCTCAAGTAATTGCTAAAGCTAGAACAAAGAGCATAAGCAGTAGACCTTGGGAGTTTGCCCACATATTGTCTGGGTGGCAAGGGGCAGTGTGGGAATAGCAGCAAGGGGCAGTGTGGAATTGGCAGCAAGGGGCAGTGTGGGATTGGCAGCAAGGGGCAGTGTGGGATTGGCAGCAAGGGGCAGTGTGGGAATCGCAGCAAGGGGCGGCGTAGGAATGGCAGCAAGGGGCAGTGTGGCAATGGCAGCAAGGGGCAGTGTGGCAATGGCAGCAAGGGGCAGTGTGGCAATGGCAGCAAGGGGCAGTGTGGCAATGGCAGCAAGGGGCAGTGTGGCAATGGCAGCAAGGGGCAGTGTGGCAATGGCAGCAAGGGGCAGTGTGGGAATGGCAGCAAGGGGCAGTGTGGGAATGGCAGCAAGGGGCAGTGTGGCAATGGCAGCAAGGGGCAGTGTGGCAATGGCAGCAAGGGGCAGTGTGGCAATGGCAGCAAGGGGCAGTGTGGCAATGGCAGCAAGGGGCAGTGTGGGAATGGCAGCAAGGGGCCTATCAGCCTTTGCCGGCCATTCAAACGAAGGCAGTTTATCCCAAAAACCACTGAAGCTGTAACAGCAAATCTAGTCTCGATTTCCCAAGTTGTTTGGCTTTTCACAATCGCATGGGGAAACTTGGTAAGTCTATTTTTTTCTTACCCACAGCCCACTAGGGGACAAAGTGTCCCAAGCTCACTCTCTGTCCACTTACTGTGGTCAGCACTGGGGTCAAGGCGAGCATAGTGGCTGGCATCCAGCTTGGGTCGACACTGCTCAATGGGGAACCAGCGGTACGTCTCGGGACATGCCAGGAAGGAGGGCTGGTACTGGCCCTGGGCAGCAACGCACAACCAACCATGAGTGTGACTGGATGGCAGGTGAGGATGACACTGACGTTCATACACTGTAAGTGTTTACCCATTTTGCGATGTGGTGTGTGTGTGTGTGTGTGTCTGTTCTCTCTCTCTCTCTCTCTCTCTCTCTCTCTCTCTCTCTCTCTCTCACTCACACACACACACACACACACACACACACACACACACAAAGACAAAAGAAGACCAGAATTCAGAACCAGTTTCCCATAATTCACTTGCTCCTGGTCTCAAGTCTACAGCAGTTGTCCAGACAGATGACCAGACAGATGACCAGACAGATGACCAAAACATATGCAATTGAAGAGGTCTTCACCAACAATGACAAAATGCATTAAATTAATGCCTTTACTTTTTTCAAACAAGCCAAAGCAACAAAATATTAATATTCATATTTGAGATCAGGTGAACAACAGAAAAAAAATTATGTTATAACATACATTCATGGGAGTGAAATATATAGAATTGTGTAGCATCCTTTCCCAGCCTATCTCCATGCAAGGACCAACTGAAAGACTTGCTTGCTCACCTTGTATCTCATCTTGGAGCAGGAGTGGATGTAGAAACCCATGTAGTAAAAGCGAAGGTCAGGGGCTTTCCTCTGCAGCTCCCTCACCAGCATGATCTCCCTGGAAAACACAAACACTGAAACTTTTGGATGGCACAGGTTTCCTTCCTAGTGATGTTGAACTACTGATGTTCACTGATCTCATCATCTGGTCTGAAAAGAGTTGATTGATCCTGATGTTGAACTACTGATGTTCACTGATCTCATCATCTGGTCTGAAAAGAGTTGATTGATCCTGATGTTGAACTACTGATGTTCACTGATCTCATCATCTGGTCTGAAAAGAGTTGATTGATCCTGATGTTGAACTACTGATGTTCACTGATCTCATCATCTGGTCTGAAAAGAGTTGATTGATCCCTTTTCCTGGTGGAGATGGCAGTGCCCTGGGAGGCCAACATCAGCTGGGCCCACGAAAGAAAGCTAACCAGGTATCAGATCTTCAGGACCAACACAGAGACCCTGGATGGGCCCGCAGGACAATGCCAGTGGAGGTGGCTTGCAGGGGCTTTGTGGCCCCACAGTCCAATTCCAACACAGCCTGGGTGCAAAGCCAAGAGACGTCACAAATGTCATCCTGGCTTGAGCTTGTTGTTTCTCCCCATCACAAACTTCAGTTTATTATATTTCACTTCTCTGACCTCTTCCAACCCTGGCTCCTCCACAGAGCATCCGTAGTTGAGACACAAAAATGAATGTTACTTTTCTTACCCTTACACATTTATTTCAGTTTCAGCTCCTCCATCTTGGACTGCCATCACTACTTCCACCACCACCACCACCACCACCACCACCACCACCACCACCACCACCACCACAACCACCACCTCCACCACAACCACCACCACAACCACCACCACCACTAGCGGCACCACCCCCTCCACCACCACTTCCCTTCTCTTCACAGTCACCTTTACAGTCATGGCTATTTTTCAGCTGCTGCCACCTGCTACCCCCTTCTTCCCATCACCACCATATTTTCCTTCTTCTCCTTTTTCTTCTTCTCCTTTTTCTCTGCTGCCACTGCTTTTTCCTCCTCCTCCTCCTCTGCTACTACCAAACCTGCTGCCACCTGCTAAGCCCTTCTTCCCATCACCACCTCATTTTCCTCCTTCTTTTTCTTCTTCTCCTTTTTCTCTGCTGCCACTGCTTTTTCCTCCTCCTCCTTTGCTACTACCACACCTGCTGCCACCTGCTATCTCCTTCTTCCCATCACCACCTCATTTTCCTCCTTCTCCTCCTCCTTTTTCTTCTTCTCCTTTTTCTCTGCTGCCACTGCTTTTTCCTCCTCCTCCTCCTTTGCTACTACCACACCTGCTGCCACCTGCTAAGCCCTTCTTCCCATCACCACCTCATTTTCCTCCTTCTCCTCCTCCTTTTTCTTCTTCTCCTTTTTCTCTGCTGCCACTGCTTTTCCTCCTCCTCCTCCTTCTCTGCCACTACCACACCTGCTGCCAATGTGATCTCCTCCTATTCCTCTTCCTTATCCCCCTCCTCCTCCTCTATCACTACTGCTTTCACCACTACCACCATCGCCTCCTCCTCCTCCTCCTCCTCCTCCTCTACCAGCACTTCTACACCTGTCGTCTCCACCACCTCTTCCTCCTGCCACTCACCTGAGGGCAGAGTAGGTGCCGAGGGAGAGGAACCTGTACTCGGGGTCGTAGTAGAGGTAGACAGAGGAGACGGAGTGCGGCAGGATGTCTATGACGCCCACAGCAATGATCTTGCCATCCAGCAGGTAGTGTAGGTGGAAGGAGCCGTAGCCCTCCGGAAACTCCCCTGCTTTGTGCATGGGCTGGCAGCACAAACGAGAGAAATGAAGTTTTAATATTTGAAGTGAGAAGCAAATCAGTCAAGGGCAGGAGAGCTGTGGCATGCCTCAGCTTCTAAAGTTGAAACATTTCAAGAAAAAGCTGTTCAGATGAAGTGGGCACTTGCTTGGTTTAGGCAAACTAGATCAAACTGCCATTTGGGTGTATCTTGATCATATTCTTTGTTCACACACACACAAACATGCACCTGTGCTACTTTAACCATACACCAATTAGGACTTTGAGACTTGGACTGACTTCATTGAGGCCTATGACCCAAACAGTTCAAAATACATAGTTTGGAAATTTTGACATGATGCATATAGAATTACGTTAGAACATTTTTCATATCACACAAATCATGAACGTGACAACCATGCACCAATTAATATATCAGTGCCTAAAATCTTTCTCTTTCTTTTTCCATTTATAATGTCAATAGAGACATGAATTATTCTATGAGCACCCTTGTTAATTAACACTTCACAGAAGCTCTGTACCTCAACACTGCCTTGGCACCTGAGAGATATATTCTTTATTATAAATCCTCTTTCTGGTTTGGTAAAGCAATGAAACATTACACTTCACAGCATCCTAGGACTCCACTCCACAGCTCTAAAGTAAATTTCTACCAATGCTGTGGTGATAACCAAAAAGTGACCTGAAAACACCAAGCTTTTACTCTGCTAAAGCCTCCACACAGGATAAGATTTTGGCATAGCAATAAAAATGTTCTCATCAAGCCCTTATCAAGCAATGGTTCAAACAAAAGTAGGGTCTTAATGATCTAATGATTTAGATGATCCCACCCCCAATGCCCCCCTCCATCCCCTCTGTAACCTTTCAACTGCTGGGGGTCGCGAGCAGTAAGGGAAAGGGTTCTGCCAGTTGGCTACGCTGGTGGACTCATCCCAGGAGAGGTGCGGGATGCGGGAAGGACAGTGAAGCTGGTGGGCACGCAAGATGACAAGCCACAGCATCTGATTGACTGCATTTTTGCAAGGTCAATAGGAGACGATATTATGTGCTCTGTCTTACTTACGCACATATCCAATATTAATCATTTAGGTCAGTTAATCGTGGCCCGCCAGCTTCGCTGCCTTTGCCACAACCCTCCCAGTCCGCTAGTGTAATTAGGTTTCTATAATCAAGCATTCCCGTGATCACCTCATCAACGGCTAGAACCGTTTTTTATTTAAAAAGAGTTAAATTAGGTCATACCTCGAGAGGTGATCTGACCAGGAAGTCATTGAAGGTGCCTACGCCACACTCTGATGCTTCCTCCTTGTGTACAGCCATCTGGTATTTGGCAAAGAGCTTAGCAGAGAGCTTGTAAGTGGCTTTGCACTCGTCCGACTCGGGACTACTTCGAACCAATTTTATCTGCAGATAGCAGAGACAGAGAGACACCAACATGGATTATTCCTTTTACCTGCAGGGGTGAGTTGACAAGGAATCGTGTGTATTGGTTTTCATTGGGCTTGTCTGGCTTGTCATTGTGAATCGTCATCTGATATTTGTGATAGACCTTGTGTGAAGCCTTGAAGCTGCTCTCGAAGGCCTCACTTGCAGGGGCTGAGGCAACAAGTTTAAGCTGCAAACGACACACGTCCAATGTCAGGGGGCCTCGGTCATTTTCCCCAGACTTATTAAGTTCCAAATGAAGTGCTTATATTCAGGTTGCTTTGGACAGGATAAGGCTCTCTGTTACCCATGTCTCTATGTAATGAATTCCCAGACCTATAGAGGTTAGCTCAGCATATCATTCAAGAATCCATTAACATCAAGGTGCACTAAAAATCATTTCAAAATTTACACTATCAAACATGATTACCGAGACAACAAAAGCATTCCTTCAACTTCACGTGCCATTTCATTAATTACAAATTAATCAGTTAGCAGTTTATAGTAATATTAGCAGGTCATTAACATGGGCTCGGTACACAATTTTTTGTTCCCTCAAAATGCATCGAGATAAAGCTAACATCATTTCAAAACAACAACTTTCAACATGACTCCTTACACAAAACAGAAGCATCACTTTTTTTTTTAAGCTATAATAAAGAAAACTTGCATTCAAAACAGTTTCATTGAAGAAACACAACAGAAGCCAATTAACGTGAAGATTTTTCAATATAGATTTTTCCCCCAAAGCAAAACAGCTCCAACTAACCTCCAGTTTATGAGCACAGGATTCTGCCTTGAGGGGTTCATTGATGAAGTCTTCCAAAGTTTTCTGCAGAAAACAACACGGAGAGTGAAAGGGATGGATGGATGGATGGAGTTTTACAGCCGATCAGCCCTTTGCAGGCAATGTAAGGCCATTAAGCACGACAATCACAAGAATAGTTTAGAGCAAGCACAAATCAAGTCACAATTTCCCTAATTATTCGCATCTTACGAAGTGCATAGGGAGACGCGGTGGGTCTATTCTGACCCCCAACCCACTGGGGGTACAGAGAGTGAGAAGACTTGGAGTCGGTCAACAATGGTAATGGACAGATCCATGCATGTTGCACCCATCAGTTCAGTTCAGTTCAGTTCAGTCTCTTAACCCCGAGATGGGTTGTTGAGGCACCACTGATGACTTTCGGACAATCTTCCTCCATCGATCTCTATCCTCTGTGGCTCGCTGTGAGTCAGCAAAGGCCAAGCCTGTCCACTCTTTGATGTTGTCTTCCCACTTCTTTTTCTGCCTGCCTCTCCTTCTCCCACCTGGTACAGTACCTTGCAGGATGGTCTTGGCCAGCCCACTGCCTCTTGACACGTGATCGTACTACTTCGGCTTTCTGCTTTTCACGATTGAGAGCAGGTCTTCGTACTGTCCAAATGCTCTCCTGATCCTGTTGCTGACTTCCTCATTCGTGACATGGTCTTTATATGAGATGTTCAGAATCTTGCGGTAGCATCTCGTTTCCAGGGCTTGTATCATCTCTGTAGTTCAGATGTGAGTAACCAGGACTCGCATGCATACAAGAATACGGAGATGGCCAGCGTGCACATGAGTCTGATCTTTGATGCGAGAGTGATATTTTTGTCACGCCATATTGGCTTCAATTTTGCCAATGCTGCTGCTGTTTGTGCTATCCTGGACAGTCACAATAGAGACCAGGTATTTGAAATTGTTCACAGCTTCCAGTTTTTGGCCCTTCACTTTGATTTCCATTTTGAAGCCCCAAGGGTTGATCGTCATCACCTTGGTCTTCCCGGCACCCATAGAAGCTTTATAACATTGGTATTGGACAAATAATTCATCCAGGGGCCTTTTTAACAGTGGACAACGGATGCAGCATCCTTTTAACAGCAGACAGTGGACATTCTGCTTGTGTGTGTGTGTGTGCTTTTACGTGTGTGTGTGTGTGTGTGTGTGTGTGTGTGTGTGTGTGTGTGTGTGTGTGTGTGTGTGTGTGTGTGTGTGTGTGTGTGTGTGTTTTTACGTGTGTGTGTGTGTGTGTTTACATATGTGTGTGTCAGTGTGTGTGTGTGTTTTTTTTAATGTGTGTGTGTGTGTGTTTACATGTGTGTGTGTGTGTGTGTGTGTGTTTACATGTGTGTGTGTACATATGAGTGTGTATGTGTGTGAGTGTGTGTTTGTGTGTGTGCATGTGAATGTGCATGTGCGTGTGTGCATGCATGTGTATATGAGAGTGCATTTATACATGCATGCACATGTGTGTGCATGTTCATCTGTCTGTTTATCCAAACACTCCCCCCCACTATTACCTGTCAATATGACATCACTGTTCAAAGATTCCACCATTTTTTGCACTTTACACACAGGTGCACACAGGTGCACATTCTCTGATATTTCCCATTTTCTTGCCAAGTGCTTGGATGGCTGATTAAAATCCCTCATTATAACAGGTTTATCAGTTCAGTCTCTTAACCCTCAGATGGGTTGTTGAGGCACCACTGATGACTTTCGGACAATCTTCCTCCATCGATCTCTATATAACAGGTCTATAGCAATAGACATACACCTACCTTTCAACTATATGTCTAACAATTTTATAGTGTGAAATAGTTATTAAAAAATTACACCGCCAAGGTTTTTTTTCATATTTGTTTCATATAGAATGAATCTAAAGAGGATGATTGGCAGAGTTGACATATTTGTGAGTGTCCACACAGACAATCAGGACACACAACATCATGCACATCTTCCTCACCCCCACCCACCCCTCCAATCCCCATAAATCCACTTGAACACAGGTACTCACGCCCATCCATAATAACACCCACACTTACACACAGCCATATCTGCATGTGCACAGGTGCACACATAGAAAGGGAGAGCTGTACCTCTCTACTGGCACTGGCGCTGGGGGTGGAGGGAGGGGAGATGCCTTTCTCAGACATCTTGGAGAGTTTCCGCTCCAGGCGCCGCTGTTTGGCTTTCTGGCTTGGCGGTCTGTTGGGGTCCGGTCCCGACCCTGCAGAAATATGGAAGTCAATCCGTGTGTTTTGTAGCAGAATAAGTCTCGTCTATGTCAAGAGTTTGCTTTCACACTGAGTGAATGGGTGGATGGGTGGGTGGGTGGGTGGGCGGGTGAGGGAGGGAGAGGGAGGGACGGAGAGAGGGGGAAGGAATAAAAGAAGGAAGGAAGGAATAAAGGAAGGAATAAAGGAAGGAAGGAAGGAAGGAAGGAAGGAAGGAAGGAAGGAAGGAGGGAAAGAAAGGAGGGAAGGAAGGAAGGAGGGAAGAAAGGAAGGAAGGAAGGAGGGAAGAAAGGGAGGGAGGGAGGGAGGGAGGGAGGGAGGGAGGGAGGGAGGGAGGGAGGGAGGGAGGGAGGGAGGGAGGGAGGGAGGGAGGGAGGGAGGGAGGGAGGGGGAGGGAGGGAGGGAGGGAGGGAGGGAGGGAGGGAGGGAGGGAGGGAGGGAGGGAGGGAGGGAGGGAGGGAGGGAGGGAGGGAGGGAGGGAGGGAGGGAGGGAGGAAGGAGGGAAGGAAGGAAGGAAGGAAGGTAGGAAGGAAGTTTTATATTGATCAGTCTTTGCAGACTGCATAAGGCCATCAATCATGAAAATCACTACAACTGGTATGTGTACAAGCAAGACAAGTCTAGAAAACCATTACTGTTTGCTAGTTATCAGTTGTGCTGGGAGAGAGCATCAGCACCTACAGCATGATGCCTTCAGTTAAGCCACTCTCAATATCACACCTTTTGCTCAGTTCCCTTGGCCTGTGGTTGACTGCTTGGCAAAAAGTGCTATTTCATTGGGCCAATAATTTCTGCCAGTCTGCACACAGTCATTGCCATAAAGTGTGTGAAACTAGACTCTTGCATCTCATATACAGCAGACTTGATTTCAAACGTTTAAAAAAAAAATCTAAGAAGCCTTTCCTCTTTTTCCTTTCCTCCCTTCCTGACAGCAGCTTAGTGTTACACTCCAATTGGCAAATAGAGGATGGAATGAATGGATGGATGGATGGATGGATGGATGGATGGATGGATGGATGGATGGATGGATGGATGGATGGATGGATGGATGGATGGATGGATGGATGGATGAATGAATGAATACTTTTTTGGCCTATCAGCCTTTGTAGGTCATGTCAGGCCTTGACCATGAGAATCACTAGCGCTGGTGGGAGTAGGAGCCAGTGAAGTCTAGTCTAGCTCCACATTTATTCACCTGTTACAAATCACATAGGGAAATGCAGTGGGTCCACTCTTACTTCCA
>JAWQFJ010001391.1:25000-29832 GCA_034096865.1 Theodoxus fluviatilis
CTTCTCGTGTTCATTGAAAAATTCGACGATACTATGCTGTTCCATCTCAGACGTACTGTGAGAATTCTTTGCAGGTGTGAGGTTCCTGCAGGAAGGAAATACCTCGTTAGCTTCACTTGCGACACTAGGCAAATGCTGAAGCAAGAATGTTAATTTTCGCATGAGCAGCAATATTCACTTATTTACTTATAATGTGTTCCATTTGACATTCACTTCTTTTTTATATACTGTACCAGATAAATTACGCTCTACTCGCGCATTTGATGAAAAAAGTTCTTATTTCTGCGAAACTAATAAAATCGAATTTTCAGAATAGGCCAACAAGGACTCTCCTACGCGCACCCAGAAGGCGACACTGCAGAAAGTTTGACTGTAGTTTTTACTTCTGCCTGGTCATTTACACTTCAGTTGCGTTTCATTCCCCATTCGCTACGATGCACACAACTTTTAATTAAAGCTTTTAGAGCGCTGCCGGCTCATTCATGCGCCCGAGGCTACTTTGGTGTAAGAGCCATCGGCATAGATCGAGATTCAAGGAGGGTTTGAGAAACGCTCCCTTTACCTATATCTGTCTGTCTGTCTGCCTGCCTGCCTGCCTGCCTGCCTGCCTGCCTGCCTGCCTGCCTGCCTGCCTGCCTGTCTGTCTGGCTGTCTGTCTGTCTGTCTGTCTGTCTCTTGTCTGTCTGTCTCTAATTGTCTGTCTGTCCGTCCGTCCGTCCGTCCGTCCGTCCGTCCCCGTCCGTCCGTCTGTCTGTCTGTCTGTCTGTCTGTCTGTCTGTCTGTCTGTCGGTCTGTCGGTCTGTCGGTCTGTCTGTCTGTCTGTCTGTCTGCCTGTCTGTCTGTCTGTCTGTCTGTCTGTCTGTCTGTCTGTCTGTCTGTCTGTCTGTCTGTCTGTCTGTCTGTCTGTCTGTCTGTCTGTCTGTCTGTCTGTCTGTCTATCTATCTATCATCTATGGCGTTGCTTCGCGAACGAAGATGAGTCGGTGCTGCTGTTCACATCCACCGCAGACATGTTGGTGGCTGTAGAGGCCGATGCGGGACCGGCAAGCCCGACCACAGCGGCCGCAGGGGAAGATCCGGCCAGAGTCTAGCATGACACCCTCTTGGTTTTTTCTCCTCTGGCGCTTCTCCTTTATTGTGTTCCTGCGGGAGCTCTCCAACACTGCCATGGCTTTATTGATGGTGTGGCGCCAGGCATCTCTGTCAGCAGCGACGGAGGTCCACTGTCGGGGATCGATGTTGCAGGAGATGAGGGCTTTCTTGAGAGAGTCTTTGTATCTCTTTTTCGGGCCTCCTTTTTCACGTCGACCAGTGGAGACCTCACCAAATAGTGCTACCTTGGGCAGGCGGTGGTTTTCCATTCTGGAAACATGGCCTGCCCAGCGCAGCTGAGATCTCAAAAGCATGGTCTCTAAGCTGGTGAGTTGAGACCGTTCCAAAACTTCCACATTTGTGATGTAGTCGCTCCAGTGTATCTCCAGGATCGTACGAATACAGCGTTGGTGGAAGCGTTCCAAGAGCCTCAGGTGTCGGCGGTACAGGACCCAGGATTCTGAGCCATACAGGAGTGTGGTAAGGACAACCGCTCTGTATACAATGCTTTTTGTGTCATTTCTGAGGTGTTTGTTGCTCCACACTCTCTTATACAACCTGCCAAAGGCTCTGCTGGTCTTGGCTATTCTGCTGTCTACTTCCTTGTCTATCTTGGCATCTGCCGTGATGGTGCAGCCCAGGTATGTGAACTGGCTGACAGAGCGTAGTTCGGTCTCCCCAATGTAGATGTGAAGAGGGTGAGACGCTTCTCGGGGGGCAGGTTGGTGGAGGACCTTCGTCTTCTTTAGGCTGACTTCCAGTCCGAAGAGCTGGGCAGCCTCTACGAAGCAGGAATTGACTTGTTGCAAGGCTCTCTCAGAGTGTGCGACGAAGGCGGCATCGTCTGCGAAGAGGAGGTTTCTGATCGCCTGGTTTGTAGTCTTGGTGCGGGCTCTCAGGCGCCTGAGGTCAAACAGGTTGCCATCTGGCCTGTATCTGACATACACCGCGTACCCATCATCAAGGGCGTCCATTGCCTGATTGAGCACCATGCTGAAGTAGATGGAGAAGAGGGTCGGTGCCAGGGCACAGCCCTGCTTCACGCCATTGACAATGGGGAAGGGCTCTGACAGGTCACTGTTCAGTCTGACTTGTCCGTGCTGGTCCTTATGAAGCTGCATGATGATGTTGAGGAACTTTGGGGGGCAGCCGAGCCGTTGAAGAATAAGCCACATTCCCTGCCTGTTACGGTGTGCGACGGTGAAGCCACGTTCACTATTCGCTGCCTTTCGTACTAAAAAGCTTGTCAAAGTGCATTCAAAGGAAGATCGACACCCCTGTGGGTTCGGGGTAAAAATAGACCCACTATGGTTCCGTATGCGATTCGTAAAAGGCGAATAAATAGGAAACTCGTAGCTACAGTTGCTCAGACTCTACTTAACACGGGTAATTTACTATGGTAAATATAGTCTTACATAGGCCACGAAAGCTGATTGGTCACAAGCTTCACTCATTCATTCGTTCGTTCGTTCAATCATTCATTCATTCGTTCTTTATTCATCCATTCATGCATTCATTCCAAGGAGAGCTTGCCTTGATACTCGGTGAGCAATCATGTCTTTGAACAATGTCTGGTTCTCAGTGGAGCTCCAGCAAAAGATCCAGGAATAGTTAAGAGAAAATATTGTATTGACAGTACAAACAGATGATGCTTTCAAATATTAATTAGATCATGATACAGTAGTCCCTCCATTATGCGACCAACCAAAATCCACCTTAAACACTGTCTTATAACGGGGTGGTCGTTTAATGGCAACCAGTGAGACAGGGAGGTACCACACAGGAACACACACACACACACACACATATATATATATATATATATATATATATATATATATATATATATATATATATATATATATATATATATATATGTTACAGTCAAATCGGGAAATCAGGCATTCTCCGAGAATGCCTGAAAGTTTAGGCATTCACGGTAAATCCCTGGTTTGATCAGGCAATACCGGTAATGACTGAAAATTTTCAGGCATTATCAGGAAATGACTAAAAACTACTTGTCCACAAAAACTGTTGTCTTTGAGTGAAATGAACAGTGTTAAGATCGTAAGTCTTCGAGAGGCAGTCATCCTGGGCTCCCAAAGCGGAGGACAAGGATACGTCAAGTGCAACTGTTCGGGTGCAAAGAAATGCCAGAACAATCGGTGCAAATGCTTCAAAGCAAAACTGAAGTGCAACAGTCGGTGTCACCAATCCTTGATTTGTGGAAACAAATGAACTGTTGACAGAAAGTTCTGTTTTAATGTACAATTTAGTTGTTAGAATTAATAAATTAAACTGATTTCATCATTATGTTCTTTAATTGAATGCCTTCAAATTAAGAGAGAGAGAGAGAGAGAGAGAGAGAGAGAGAGAGAGAGAGAGAGAGAGAGAGAGAGAGAGAGAGAGAGAGAGAGACAGAGAGAGAGAGAGAGAGAGTACAAAAGAGGCGTGAAACCAATTACGACCCCAGCCATTCAAAGTTTTACAGTAGGCTTATGTGCTGAAATGCTTTGAGTCTCACCAGAACCACAGATTGTGAGCGGTAGGCATTCTCCGATAATGCCTGACAGCCTATTTCAGTCAATCACCGATACTGCCTGAAAATGTGCAGTCATTTCCGAAATTGCCTGATCAAACCAGGGATTTACTGTGAATGCCTAAACTTTCAGGCATTCTCGGAGAATGCCTGATTTCCAGATTTGACTGTAACACACACACACACACATATATATATATATATATATATATATATATATATATATGATATAAAAGTAGCTTCTTTAGTCTAACAGGCTTTTTCGTGTATTGTAAACCAAAAAAAGTGTTTTAAGTGTTAGCTTTTTGCATGCCACTTCCTTGTTCAGGAGAGCAATGTAACTGATTGTGACTATCATAGTGTTCCATGCCCCAGATGTTAATGAACATCAACTATATCAGCCCCTTCTTGTGGTTGATAGCTACAGCAAAGGTGAACAAATCAAAAAGAAAAGAACATAAAAATAAATGTGGATTATTTTCCATGATTTAATTCATGTACTCAAAATACTCAACAAAAACATTTCGACAGCAAGCCGTTGGAAGCCTGGAAATCGTTGATTCCTTCTTCCAGAGATAAGCGCAGTAATTTCTCTTGAATGAGTCGTCCCATCACTGGGTTGTTCCTCCTTCTTGCTTCACAGAACCAAATCCAAACTCTATCGTCTATGGTAGGCAACGCAGTCTTCTTTATTTTGCTCGTATTTCTCTATCCACTCTCTCCAGCTTGCCAGCGTCTTTTGATTGATTCCTTCTCTCTAATAATTGACTGTTTGGGGGGTTTTCCCACCCCCAAAGATCTTGCTATTGACAAGCAACTCTCACCTTTGTCGCTTCTTTCAACAACTTTTACCCTTTCAAGAAACGAAAACACCTTCCGCTTTGATTTCATTGAGGACGCCAATGCACCGGTAAACGTGCAAACAAAAGCAAGGGAAATAACTGTGCGGATTTGCATGAAAATTAAAATTTCCGAATGATCGCTGTGGAGAATGCTGCCCGACAACGCAGTAAATGGTCGATTTGCTAAACCCGTTGTTTAACAAAGGCGCATAAATTATGGTCTGTAAAAGGACGGTCGCTTGCAGGATAATGGGTGTGGTCGCATAGCGATTTTTAAAGTATATAGGATAAATACTACCAATGCATCCGTCACAGAAAATTAGGTCGTAAGGTCGAGGTGGTTGGATGTGGGAGAGCCG
>JAWQFJ010001392.1:7500-15000 GCA_034096865.1 Theodoxus fluviatilis
TCCTCCTCCTCCTCCTCCTCCTCCTCCTCCTCCTCCTCCTCCTCCTCCTCCTCCTCCTCCTCCTCCTCCTCCTCCTCCTCCTCCTCCTCCTCCTCTTCTTCTTCCTCCTCCTCTTCTTCTTCCTCCTCCTCTTCTTCTTCCTCCTCCTCCTCCTCCTCCTTTTCCTCCTCCTCCACCTCCTCCTCCTCCTCCTCCTCCTCCTCCTCCTCCTCCTCCTCCTCCTCCTCCTCCTCCTCCTCCTCCTCCTCCTCCTCCTCTTCCTCCTACTTTTTTCTTCTCCTTTTTTCTCCTCTTCCTCCTCCTCCTCCTTTTTTCTCCTCCTCCTCCTCCTCCTCCTCCTCCTCCTCCTCCTCCTCCTCCTCCTCCTCCTCCTCCTCCTCCTCCTCCTCCTCCTCCTCCTCCTCCTCCTCCTCCTCCTCCTCTTCATCTTCCTCCTCCTCCTCGTCCTCGTCCTCCTCCTCCTCCTCCTCCTCCTCCTCCTCCTCCTCCTCCTCCTCCTCCTCCTCCTCCTCCTATTCCTCCTATTCGTCCTTCTCCTCCTCCTATTCCTCCTATTCGTCCTCCTCCTCCTCCTCCTCCTCCTTCTCCTCCTCCTCCTCCTCCTCCCTCCTCCTCCTCCTCCTCCTCCTCCTCCTCCTCCTCCTTCATCTTCTCCTTCATCTTCCTCCTCCTCCTCCTTCTTCATCTTCCTCCTCCTCCTCTTCTTCATCTTCCTCCTCCTCCTCTTCTTCATCTTCCTCCTCCTCTTCTTCATCTTCCTCCTCCTCCTCCTCCTCCTCCTCCTCCTCCTCCTCCTCCTCCTCCTCCTCCTCCTCCTCCTCCTCCTCCTCCTCCTCCTCCTCCTTCTCCTCCTCCTTCTCCTCCTCCTCCTCCTCCTCCTCCTCCTTCTTTCTCCTCCTCCCTCCACCTCCTCCACCCCCCCCCCCCCTTCCTCCTCCCTCCCCCTCTTTTTCTCCCCCCCCCCCCTCCTCCTCCTCCTTCTTCGGCCTTCTCCTCCTCCTCCTCCTTCTTTCTCCTCCTCCCTCCACCTCCTCCACCCCCCCCCCCCTTCCTCCTCCCTCCCCCTCTTTTTCTCTCCCCCCCCCCCCTCCTCCTCCTGCAGGTAAGTCTTCTTTTCTTCTCAGACGGTGCCTTCAGTGCGTGCTCGCATCCACTGGTCTGGGCGAGTGTGTGCACACACTGGACAGACAGAACACGATGGAAATCAAACCACCCTTTGTCACGCTCGTTTTGAAAGGGCGTTTCGCATTCCAAAAGTAGGTTGATTATCCCCATCTCCTCGACGAGAAATTTCAAAGAGAAAAGAATCCAGACTGGGCGCACACAACCATGTCAAAAGAACTGAATAGAAAGGAGGATCGGACGAAAACACTGCAGACACGGGGCACAAACAAGATGGTTTTGCACGCAAACACACTGTCCCTTCAGACGTGCAGAGGAGTGAACGCACAGAAACCCAGTGTTTCGCGTCGGAGAGACAACGCCCGCCTGCTTGTTAGGTTACTTCGCAAATCTTCCTCACCTCCGAGCGCAAAGACCTCTTGTGGTCTGACCTATCAGGTGGCAGCACTCAGCGAAGTATTTGGAGTGCGCTCCCTTGTTTGTTTTACTACCCTTCGCATGAATCCTTCGGGAGTCTGAAGTGTTGGACCTTCCTCTTCCCTCGCTTCTGCAACCCCAGGGTTTCTACCCTGTTCCGGTGGAAACACCCAGAGGCAGACACAGAAAACCAGCCTGCCCATTTTAATTATGACCCGAGTGTATGTGCATTTACTCTATGTCGTCTCGCCCTGTAGAATGCAGAGAAAGCAAAGGATTGGACAGCTTGATGCCTCTGAGATGTTGAGACGAAGGGTGTGAATGCGTACCATGGAAGAAAAGGGTATTGTTCGCCGTGTGCCCCCTTTCCAGGCTTGTTGGAATAAACTCGGTGTTTAAGTCTCCACTCCCCTTGTGTGCAGTGCGGGGTCCCGTTGCAAATCAATGATTCTTGTGAAACGAGCAGAAAGGACAGTCTACCTGCTTCAAATGCGTTCACACGAGCTGAATTTTGACAGAAAACATTAGCATGTGTAAAATGTAAGATGAAATATTCAGCCCGAGACGCTGCAAGTTAAATAGGAACAGTTCTTACAAATCTTTAATTTGATAGTAAAGCGAAAAGAGAATTGTATAAAGATTTAAGATGCATGATTCCATAACAGGTGATTTCTTGTGCCCAGTAAATACCTATGACAAAATTTTCTTCAGCGATCATTGTATTCCAATTATTGTTTAAGGGATATCGCACATGGGTTTGTCGTAATATTTCAATTACAAAACGAAAACAACATAGTTTCCATTGATAATGGATCCTTTTCTAGAACAGTCGACACTTTTGATCGCGCACTCTCTCACAATCCTCCCAATCAGACAAGATGGCTTCCTTATGTTTGCCAGGCGGAGTATGCGACTGCCGTGACAATGATATACGAAGTTGAGATTTATGCTGAGTCAAAAGTCATTGATTTAATCTTGCCATTTTTCACGCGTGTCCGATCCTCAGTCGCTTCACACTTACTCCGGCAAACAACTCAGAACCGTATTCTACGCTCACGTGGACTGCAGACAATTGACACATTCGGTATTATCTTTCATATATAAAACGTACGTAACTGAAAAAAATCTGTTACATTTCAAGTCATAATTATGGTCCTTAACTGCAGGTGTCAGTTAACTACACTGCAATATATTTTTTTTTCCTCTTTTGGACACCGTTTTAAAACTAAAAACCCAAAGGTGTCTTTAGGTGAATCCAAATCTTTTTTTCTGAAAGAAGAGAGAACACGTTAAGAAAGTTGAGAACAAGGAGGTGATATGAAGATGAAACGAGAGTACCTCAAGAAAGTATAGAGAAAAGTTCAAATATTGCTGACGGATAAGTCAACATTTTCGTGATGCAAATTGTTGAATGAAGAGTATTCAGTACGTACTTGAAAGGCACCTATGATTAAGTATATATCATATACAACATGAAGCGATGCTTGATCATTGAAATTATTTATGAAAGATTTTAAACACTAGCAGCACAAGTTGTACAAACATTTCTTGAAATGCTTGAACAGAAATTTCCAGCATATGGGCATAACATCTGGTGTTGTTGCATCGGTTAACCAATTACAACAGTCACACAGAAACTCTGCACCGTGCAATACTGTAAGATCGGCAGAAGGTGGGCATGCTATAGTGTACTGGACCTCTGTGCGCTTTAAGAAAAGTAGGTCGATATCAGCAGTAGGAACACTTCTTTATTAACTTCCAGGCCATTCTGTTACTCGGATAAGGTTGTTGAAAAATCATTTTTTATGACAATGATTCATCACACAGTCCATGCTACCTTTGCAGAAAAGGCAGACAACCTGAAAGAGAACATTATCTACGTTTGTCGTCAAGAAACAGTCTGAAGGAGGCGAAAACTGTAGCATGACTGCAAAAATGGATTACACACACACACACACACACACACATACACACACATACACACACATACACACACACATACACACACATACACACACATACACACACATACACACACATACACACACATACACACACATACACACACACATACACACACACACATACAGAAGTGGCGCTGAGATCTATGTCATAGCCCAGGTATCGGTAGGGCTCCGTTCTACTCAACTTCGGAATTGTTGAGTTCTGGATGGTGAGAGTAGTAGAGGACATATACACACATACACATACACAAAAACATACACACATACATTAATTTTTTTAGGTTTTGAAAATGCATTTAAATCAAGCGTATGCCACGGATACGTTTCATATGACGTGAACGAGATAAAGGCGTGAAATAACATCCGTTCTCTTTCCTCCTTCATCTTCCACATCCACTTTACCCCATTATCGCCACGAGGGCCACTCAGGCTGGATGCAGGCAAGATTTGAGTCACTCTACCCACAGCTAGAAACGGCACCTCCCCCAGACACAAACGCTACTCGCCTCAAGACACCCCTTTGCAGCAGTCGTCCCACCCGACTCCTCTTGCGACAATCAAGGCTGTTTACTGAGAAAATCCAGGTGCTGGTGGACTATTTGCCCACGGTAATATCATCAGCTTTTTCCCCTCTCTTCATCCCAGGTCAAAGCACACCGTACCAACGCCTGTTACGTTACTAGGGTAGGGGGTGAGTGGGATGGGGTAGTGACGAGAGTGCACTCGAGAATAGAGAGACTGAAGGGGGAGGGGTGCTGGAGGCACTTGAGGGCTGAGTGAGGGGTCGAGGATGTGCACACCCACGATGGGATGGATGTGTAGGAGGAACTGCAGCACGTCATCGGAAGGTGGTGGCCAGAAGTATAAAAGCCCAGACACACTTCCTCTGCACCCTCAGAAAGCGGTCGACGCCGTTGCACTTTCCTCTCCACGTTTCGGACGTACAGCTGTTTCGCCTTCCATCCCTGGTGTACACACGTTTCATTAGCGAGAGGTGAGTCTCTGGCGGTATTCATTGCCTGGAAAAGCTCCAGCTTGGGCTAGTTGTTAATGAGTTTCTGGCAAAGTTTCCTTCGTTTGAATTTGGAACCCCTTTTCCACTAGCCAGTTTTATAAGTGCTTTTTGCAATGAAAATTTGGAAAGGCTCCAAACATGTATTGGACGTTGCTATTATATATGAGGACTTCATGAAAATCATGTCATAGATTTCTTTCTGTGTCGAATTTTGGTTGAAGTGCGATTACGTCGCATCAAAAACTTGTGTCAGTGTGCCGGGCTACTGGATTAGTGCAATCCCCTCGCTTGCGACCTTTTTCTTAAAGCATACCTTAAGCCCGTCGTCGTACACGAGGCGATTTTACCCTGGCAATCTCGCAAGCGTCATTGTGACAGCCAATCACGGCTGGCAGTAGTGGAGCGTGAGCGTCATTAGCGCTCTGCCATTGAGATATATTTTTGTCGGTCCGTGTGTGGCGTGTGAAATTGCCTCGTGTGCGAAGACCTTATACTGCAGTTTTCTTCTATTTAAAAGTGCTTTAAGACATAATCCCCTTATAAAAATTTGCTCCTACCCAAACAAAACGTGATCCCTCCGAATTTTTTATAGAAAGAAAACTATTTATACAAAATGAATGGTAATAAAGAACTCGGGTCGTATTCAATTGACAATAGTTTAGAATTTGCACCTGTATTGGTTTATATCGATATGAGATTCTCATGAAAAAACATGTGCGAACAAAGACAAGATCGATGTCTTATTTTCTGGAAAGCTCACTTTTAAGATGCAATAAAAGAATCGCTGCAGCAGAAGTGCATGAGTCAATGCACCATACAGAGTGATTTCTAAAAATGCCAAGATATTCGTTAACAGAACAAAAGTTAAAGAAGAATGAACCACTTATTATACCTTATAAATAAGTTAGCGGTACTTGCGTCCTCGCACGTGAAGTATACTGTAACGAGGGCAGCACAATTCCACTTGCAAAACAACTCAAGCTCCATGACTTGATCATCTGGTACAAGACACGTTACCATCAAATTATTGTATGCGATGAAGGGATTGCATATTTAGATAAGCACATCTCAAGCCAATTTCGTTACGAGAAATTTTGCTGAAAGGTTCGAGTTGTTTCTGCTTTAATTTAACAATTCTTGTGGCATTGCACAAACCGCAAATGCTAATTCTTCCTTGCAATTTCTTTCGACTCTTGACCGTTCCATTCGTTTCTTTAACCACAGCTGTGTTCCATGAGAGAGCACAACAAAGTCATACCATTGAATTCGATGGCCCACCACCGTGCTTTACGTGTATGGCGGTAAAAGGAAAGGTTTTTATATACGTTTTTATAACGCTCTAATCTCACGCCGGTCACGCTCAAGGAGCGGACGCTTCAGGATTTGAACAGAAGTTTTAAAGTTCTTTTCAAAACTTACAGGTGAATTAGATCTGCATAGTGTTTCTGAAACATTGATTCAAAGGTTTGGGCCAAGGAATGAGGCTCATTTGTAAACAAATCTGTTTAGCTCCTTCTGCTTTTCACGTAAGAGGAGTTTCTTCGACGATCGCTCCTCTCTGACTGATGACATTGAAAAAAAGAAGAAGTTATACTAAAATTTCCTGGCTTTGATCATTGTGGATGTTCTGGACAATAATTGCGCAAACTCTTCTAAATCCTCGACAGCCGTACATTAAATGCGTAAAGTACGTTCACCGTAACCTGTTTCTATATGTTTGGAGGGTGGCATCGCATTATGTTTAATGGGGATACATACGAGTTTATGTTTGCTTGCCTTCAGTTTGCTTGTTCATTTTAAAATGGCGACCTCGGTTGTCACTGTGGCTGAAGAACGAACCTGAACGTTCACCATTACGAATTCTATTGACTAGTGAACACATGTCTGTTTCTTCATTCGTAACATTTACCAACTGCTTTTCAGGTCAAGATGACGTCACTCCTCTGCTGCCGCCCCCTGGTGGCCGCACTCGTTGCGTTTGCTTGCGTCATGACGTCAGTGCAAGGCCAGAATCGTGAGTTACCTCCCTTGGGTCACGTGTCTTACACGCCGTCGTCTTCGAATATATTCTTAGAGACTGATCGAACACCTCCAGTTTCGTACATAGAAATGAATCGCAAAACGCCACTCATCTCGGAGTCATTATATAATCTGCATTGTCAAGTCCATTTGAAACTGATCCGTCAACACTTTTTGGAGGTTTGAGGTCTCTCTCGTGAGCCAATTGTATGCGCCAACCGACGTCGGTTACCACTCACGATCTGCTTGCCATATCTACAAACCATAGCCACTAGCAAGTACTAGAAAAAGGGTTCTAATCTTCAGAAAATGTGGCATGGGTATTGCTGAAGTTTATTTTTGTGTTGAGATATGTGCATATCTTGTAAATGATCTTGTCAACGGCACGAATTTCATACGATTTTGTCTCCGGCCCCGATCCCCTCCTGTGGGTTCGGGGTAAGAATTGACCCACCGCGTCTCTCTACGCGATTCGTAAGAGGCGAATAACTAGGGACCCCGTGACTTGCATTACGTTTACTCTAAACATCTCTAGTGATTTTCGTGCGCAATGGCCTTACATAGCCTACAAAGGCCGATAGGACGTAAAACACTATGCATTCATCATACGATTTTGAGTCCAGTAAACCGCGCCGCTTACTCAATTCAGGACTGTTCTGTCGACAATGTAGCGACAGCAGAATGTTGATTTCTGAGGATACAGTGGTATAGTGGGTAGGAGATAAACATTCAGTACATCTGTAATATGAACTTCTCTGTCTGTTGGACTAATTTTTAAACAGAGTATAATGAACTCCATCGAGATCGAGTCAAACAGAGTTATCTTTTCCTATTTGGAGCATAACAAACGCGCGTCGCTTACAAAATCTGTGAAAGACACGACTGTTTTTGAAGCAGACAGTTTGTTGTTTCTACAATGGTGAACGAGTCGAAGCTAACTCGAGTTCCACACAGATCCAGTAA
>JAWQFJ010001392.1:20000-32500 GCA_034096865.1 Theodoxus fluviatilis
ACAAACACACACAAACACACACACATACAAACACACACAAACACACACACACACACAAACACACTCACACACCCACACACACACACACACACACACACACACACACACACACACACACACACACACACACACACACACACACACACAAGAGCAGTCTCTGAACTTACAAAGCTATGGTCTCTTTGTTTGTTGGTATCTTCCCACTGTACTCGCAAAATGCAATATTCAGGTTTCTCCTTCCAGAAATCAAGCAGTTAACTTTCCTTCCCTTTTCTGCAAAACTGCTGCATAAGTTGCTTATTTGAACAACACGTGCAATTGTAACAACAACAGGAAGTCGCGTTATCTACTGTTACCGGTTGTCAAAGAAGTCGCAGTGCACGCGCAGCGGAAGCAAAAAGTCATCCATGCGACCTCTCCCTTGCAGAACTGTGCAGAACACCGACCAGCTGAGAGCCGAGCTGTTCCGGGCCATTGCCACCAACCAGATCTCCTGTTCCGCCATCTTTGTCGACGGCAACCAGGCCGAATACACAGACTTCGTCAACGTCATGCGCTCGAACAACGTCACCGTCAGGACCGCGTCTATCCCCTCTGACGTCACAAGCCGTCTGGAGGAGGTCATCCTGCGTCAGTTTGACAGTACGTCATCAGTTTATGCGTCGTAATGACGTATTTTGTGAGCAGAGACGTATCTCCCCCCCCCCCCCCCCCCCCCCCTCCCCCAGGTAACACTGTGCCGTGTGCGTGTTTTTCTTGAACTGTGCCGTATTGCATCAATCCGTCAATACCTTTCGGACACTACCTGTGCTAGACTAGTAACTGCCAGGATCACGTCACGACTGGATTACTGCAATTCAGTCCTGGTGGGGCTTCCTGCAGAACAACTAAACCGTCTGCAACGAATTCAAAACAGTGCGGCACGTCTGGTTCTTATGAAGGACAAGCGTGATCATGTGACACCCCTCCTGAAACATCTACACTGGCTTCCCGTTAATTTCCGCAGCCAGTACAAAATTGCTGTTTTGGCGTACCGTCATTTTGATTCAACCCTTCCGGCATATCTTTCGGCCTCCCTTTGTATCTATCACCCTTCCCGTTCTCTCCGCTCATTAAGTGAAAAGCTTATGAAAATTCCAAAGCGTAGTACCAAGTCTTTCGGAGAGCGTAGTTTCAGTTTCATTGCTCCCAGTGTATGGAATTCCCTGCCGGCTGGCCTACGTGATGCACCAACTATGTCCATTTTAAATCTCAGTTAAAAACCCATATGTTTCTCTTGCTTTTCTGTAACCTCATAGTTTTTTCAAGTCCTGGTATGATAGTCGTACGAATGTTGTACCATGTAGTATGGCTGACGAGTAACTGCGAGTAAATGTGGCTATGCCCGCGCATTGAGTTCTTGCAAGAAATGCGCGTTATAAATGCTATTTATTATTATTTATTATTACTAATCATATAGGAACCGGAACGAAAAAGTAGGCAGCGTTTGGTTTTGGAAACTGAATTACTACACGAACGGACTGACTGGACGTTGCTAATGAAGACAGCGATCACGAAAACCGAACTAAACAAGACAAAATAAAAACCAAAAATATCCGGAGATGCTCTTTAGATTTCCCTCGACTTGCAAATCCTAATTGTGAAGGACGCGTCTCAGTTTAATCACAACCATCTATGAGCGTACAGCTGTTTCGTCTTTCATGTTACATTGCTATGCAAGTTGAATCCTTTTCTAGTATTTTTTCAGCAGCCTTAACAATGGAATACTTTCTTTTTACATTGTTGCTGTTGTTATCGGTGTTGCTTTCTTTGTTTCGCCTCAGTCATTACATTCTCCTTCCAAAGATATCTCCTTCTCTCGGTCTCATTCTCTTCCTCTGTCTCATTCTCTTCCTCTCTCTCTCTCTCTCTCTCTCTCTCTCTCTCTCTCTCTCTCATCTCTGTCTCTCTCTCCTCTCTGTCTGTCTGTCTGTCTGTCTGTCTGTCTGTCTGTCTGTCTGTCTGTCTGTCTGTCTGTCTGTCTGTCTGTCTGTCTGTCTCACTCTCTCACTCTCTCACTCTGTCTCACTCTCTCTCACTCTGTCTGTCTGTCTGTCTGTCTGTCTCTCTCTCTCTCTCTCTCTCTCTCTCTCTCTCTCTCTCTCTCTCTCTCACACACACACACATACAGAGGCACGCACGCACACACACACACACACACACACACACACACACACACACACACACTCACACTTGCGTCACAAGCTCGCCCTCACTTCTATGAATAAGCAACCCATGCTAACAGACCAGAGAACTAATAGAACACGAGTAATCTGTCTTCCGCAGCACCTTGACGCCCTGTCTGTTCATTCTCTGCGCTTGTCAGGCTGCTCGCAGTGTGAGGTGAAGAGTGGTCAGGGTTTTGCCCGCCACCCCACTTCCTGCGACCGTTTCATCACCTGCATGGTGGACATGGACGGCAACATCATCTCCTACGATCGATCCTGCCCTCCTGGCAGTCTGTGGGACCAGACCCAGCTTACCTGCAAGCACTTCGAGGAGTACCAGAGTGGCTGCCCCAGTAAGTGTCGGTGTGGAGATTTCAGTAGTGTGATACGGTGTGTTTTATGACTACAGTCTGTCTGTCTGTGTGTCTGTCTGTGTGTCTGTCTGTGTGTCTGTCTGTCTGTCTGTCTGTCTGCCTGTCTGTCTTGTCTGTCTTGTCTGTCTGTCTGTCTTGTCTGTCTTGTCTGTCTGTCTGACTGTCTGTCTGTCTGTCTGTCTGTCTGTCTGTCTGTCTGTCTGTCTTGTCTGTCTTGTCTGTCTGTCTGTCTGTCTGTCTGTCTGTCTTGTCTGTCTTGTCTGTCTTGTCTGTATGTCTTGTCTGTCTGTCTTGTCTGTCTGTCTGTCGATTGGTCTGTCTGTCTCTCTGTCTGTCTGTCTGTCTTGTCTGTCTTGTCTGTCTGTGTGTCTGTCTGTCTGTCTGTCTGTCTGTCTGTCTGTCTGTCTGTCTGTCTGTCTGTCTGTCTTGTCTGTCTGTCTGTCTGTCTGTCTGTCTGTCTGTCTGTCTGTCTGTCTTGTCTGTCTGTCTGTCTGTCTGTCTGTCTTGTCTGTATGTCTGTCTGTCTGTCTGTCTTGTCTGTCTTGTCTGTATGTCTTGTCTGTCTGTCTTGTCTGTCTGTCTGTCGATCGGTCTGTCTGTCTCTCTGTCTGTCTGTCTGTCTTGTCTGTCTGTCTGTCACTTCCTGCAGCCTTGTTCCTTCCTTGCCAGACTGGTGTTCCAACACTGTCTCCAACCAGCGCTACGGCACTGAGGCGTGCACTGCGTACTGGGAGTGCCAGGGAGGCAGGCCGCGCTATATGGCCTGCCCTGCTGGTCTGGGCTTCAGCAGGACCACCCTGGCGTGTCAGCCTGACCCCACCTGTGTCAGCACCAGCCGCAACAGTACGTGGAACTGAATGAAGGGATGCACAGAAGAATGCATGAACGGATGGAAAGAAAATGAGTTCGATGGGTGGATGGATGGATGGATGGATGAGTTGTCGGGTGAATGGGTTGTCGGGTGAGTAGATGGCAGGATGGATAGATGGGTTGTCGATTGTCTGCAATATTTATTAATTGCGTCGACCCACCTGGATGAGGACAAACGGAAACAGTAGATGCAATTTGTTGACTATTAAGTATTCAGTAGTAAACAGGTGGGTGGATGAGTGATTGGATGAATGGGTGGATGAATAAGTAATTTTTCTTGATTGGAAGAATGGAATGCATAGTTTATTCTATTAAAATATCTAGAGAAAAGAAAAAAAGTACCCGGTGAGCAAAACTTCTGAATCAATAACCACGTGATCTGGGAGTGTCGGATGAATCAATGTAACATGTTTTTCTTAGTCGAAATTCGAATCTGCTTTTAAATATAGGAAATAATCACTGAGAATTCATTTGAATGGACGAATACGTTTTGATAATAGATTTATTCCTGACTCAGTGACTGAGTAGCTGACTGAGTGAGTGACTGACTGCCTGCCTGCCTGCCTGACTGCCTGACTGCCTGCCTGACTGCCTGACTGAGTGAATGACTGACTGACTGAGTGACTGACTGAGTGACTGACTGAGTGACTGACTGAGTGACTGACTGAGTGACTGACTGAGTGACTGACTGAGTGAGTGAGTGAGTGAGTGAGTGAGTGAGTGAGTGAGTGAGTGAGTGAGTGAGTGAGTGAGTGAGTGAGTGAGTGAGTGAGTGAGTGAGTGAGTGAGTGAGTGAGTGAGTGAGTGAGTGAGTGAGTGAGTGAGTGAGTGAGTGAGTGAGTGAGTGAGTGAGTGAGTGAGTGAGTGAGTGAGTGAGTGAGTGAGTGAGTGTGAGTGAGTGAGTGAGTGAGTGAGTGAGTGAGTGAGTGAGTGAGTGAGTGAGTGAGTGAGTGAGTGAGTGAGTGAGTGAGTGAGTGAGTGAGTGAGTGAGTGAGTGAGTGAGTGAGTGAGTGAGTGAGTGAGTGAGTGAGTGAGTGAGTGAGTGAGTGAGTGAGTGAGTGAGTGACGTGAGTGAGTGACGTGAGTGAGTGACGTGAGTGAGTGACGTGAGTGAGTGACGTGAGTGAGTGAGTGAGTGAGTGAGTGAGTGAGTGAGTGAGTGAGTGAGTGAGTGAGTGAGTGAGTGAGTGAGTGAGTGAGTGAGTGAGTGAGTGAGTGAGTGAGTGAGTGAGTGAGTGAGTGAGTGAGTGAGTGAGTGAGTGAGTGAGTGAGTGAGTGAGTGAGTGAGTGAGTGAGTGAGTGAGTGAGTGAGTGAGTGAGTGAGTGAGTGAGTGAGTGAGTGAGTGAGTGAGTGAGTGAGTGAGTGAGTGAGTGAGTGAGTGAGTGAGTGAGTGAGTGAGTGAGTGAGTGAGTGAGTGAGTGAGTGAGTGAGTGAGTGAGTGAGTGAGTGAGTGAGTGAGTGTGGGAGTGAGTGAGTGAGTGAGTGAGTGAGTGAGTGAGTGAGTGAGTGAGTGAGTGAGTGAGTGAGTGAGTGAGTGAGTGAGTGAGTGAGTGAGTGAGTGAGTGAGTGAGTGAGTGAGTGAGTGAGTGAGTGAGTGAGTGAGTGAGTGAGTGAGTGAGTGAGTGAGTGAGTGAGTGAGTGAGTGAGTGAGTGAGTGAGTGAGTGAGTGAGTGAGTGAGTGAGTGAGTGAGTGAGTGAGTGAGTGAGTGAGTGAGTGAGTGAGTGAGTGAGTGAGTGAGTGAGTGAGTGAGTGAGTGAGTGAGTGAGTGAGTGAGTGAGTGAGTGAGTGAGTGAGTGAGTGAGTGAGTGAGTGAGAGTGAGTGAGTGAGTGAGTGAGTGAGTGAGTGAGTGAGTGAGTGAGTGAGTGAGAGTGAGTGAGTGAGTGAGTGAGTGAGTGAGTGAGTGAGTGAGTGAGTGAGTGAGTGAGTGAGTGAGTGAGTGAGTGAGTGAGTGAGTGAGTGAGTGAGTGAGTGAGTGAGTGAGTGAGTGGGAGTGAGTGAGTGAGTGAGTGAGTGAGTGAGTGAGTGAGTGAGTGAGTGAGTGAGTGAGTGAGTGAGTGAGTGAGTGACTGACTGACTGACTGACTGACTGACTGACTGACTGACTGAGAGAATAACATTATGATCATCAACTACATTTCATTGTAGATTTACCTGGAACATGATTTCAATCCCAGCGTCCAACAACCATTTTTTCATTGCATCACCTTTGTTGCCATCATGTGATTGCATTACGCCAAAACTTATCATCCTTCCCTCCCTGCGAGTCTGTGAGCATTTCAAAGTTGACGTACTACCTACCTATTACGATGTTTAAAATTCTGGCCCACAAACTGTTTTGTACAGTAAACTTGCCGTAATCGGTTTTAGCCTCACAGTTGCCGCGCGTTGTATAAGGAGAGCGGCCTGGGGCGCTCTGCCCTATTTTCAGTAACGGTAATGGGAAAGAGATCAAAGCACTCCGATGCGATCGCTTTATACAACTCGCGGCTGATAACTGTCGCACAATGGTAGATTCATTAGATACGGAGCCTTTAGGCTTCTCAAACACTCACCCATCATAACGTTTCCTACTGCATCAGCTCATCAGGTACTCATTCTTTACACTCATCAAACACTGTCCTGAATAATTTTCCCCATCGCACCAGCTGCGCTGCACGTTTATAACAGTATTCCACAAAAGACTGGTCACCAAAATCTCCATTCTGCCAACCTGTAGCTGTACACCACACTGTAGGTGTCATCATGATGTTTCGGTTAAACTTCCACAATTGGGCCACTCTAGTGGACTCGTCCAAGGAGAAGGTGCGGGAATGACAGCGAAGATGACGTAACACACAAGCTGACGGGCCACAGCATCTGAGTAGCTGCATTTAACGTGGGCGTTTTCGCGCATACACACCCATGTAGAAACGCAGCCAATTAGATGCTGTGGCCTTTCAGCTTGTGTCTTACGTCCTCTTCGCAGTCTTTACCGCACCCCTCTCCTCGAACGAGTCCACTAGTGTGGCAGGCGTGCGGAAGTCTAACCGATCCTTCTGACGTCACCCCTGGCTTTGCAGCCTGCATCAAGGACAACTACCGCCTGATTCCCGAGAAGCCTTGCGGCTTTTCCGTGCGCGACGTGCAGCGCGACACTCCCTGGACCGAAACCAGCTGCCCCGAGGCCACTCGCTTCAACTTGGAGACATGCATGTGCGACATCCCTGACAAAGTGCGATGCATGCGTCCCGTGCCTTCCCAGCAGCCAATGCAACGAGGTCAGTGCTTTACTGGGCGCTGCGTGCACGACTTGCTTGTTTTTTTTTGCAAACTTTTGAATCTGGGAATCCATGCCAAAGCAGTTTAGTAGGAAGCGTCTAATTGGTTGATCGGCCGCATGGACTGTTTGAGGTAGAGCCTGATCCTTGTATAAATCTATTTCACGTATGGTTTTGACAACTGCATACGAAGGATTTCAAAATATAACGCTTCTTAAAATCCTCTTGAAGGGAGAAATAGACTGAGTGCGAGATGTTGATTGAACTTTTTGAATGTGAGATAATAGTTGATATGTTTTTAGAAGATTGCACGAGGAATGTTGGGACCAGTTCATCATTGCGGATGGATCAGGCTTTGAATCTTCACTTTTAACGCAAGGTTGAATTTTGATCATCTCATTCTGATCCGTGACCACTGTGTAGCGTTTTATTTTCTCGTTTGGAACCTTCCCTGACTGAGCCAGAGCAATAGCAGTCAGGGGTTACAACATAAGAGGAGAGCATCAAACTCGTCACCATACTTATCTACAGAGCTGCCAAATGTTTTCAGTGTAAACATGAAAGTCCAGTTTTCAGAGGCTCCAGCTGAGGAGATTGGCACCGAAATGCTCCGTCCGCCTCTTGTGCCCAGTAAAACTCATCACCATGCTTACTTCACAGAGCTGCCTGGAGGTCAGTGCATGGCGGACTTCTGCCTGACCTTCGATGAAAGCGCCCGAGTGTCCACCAGCAGTTCCTACCGCTACAGACCCTGGGTGGATGACTCCAACGATAACTCCGTCTCCAGCGGTCGTTCCGTCATCATCAGCGTACGTAGTCATCCCTCCTTCCTGCTGGCAGCCTTGTAGCATCATCGCCAGCATAAGTAGGCACCTCTCCTTCCTTCTGACGGCCGTGTAGTACGTCTCTAGCTGATGGTAAAACAGGATTGCTATTAAAGCTCTCCTATAGTTACCTAAATAACAGTTTGCCCAGAAGGCTACTCAGCAGGTATTGTGCTCCAGTTTTAAATTTTGCTTCATTTCCTCACGGCAGGTGTACCTTGTGTTACACAGCTCGACTTGGCTCGTTTTCTGTAAGAAATAAGTCTAGGGGAAAAACACACACACACACACTGCCGAACTGGCAACACTATCTCACACAGTCATTCTATCAAACGATGGAACATGACAGAATAAACGGTGAGGACAAAGGTAAAAATGAAATCACTTTAATTTGTTTCAATAACAATAAAAATGGATAATTAATGTTAATAATGATAATGGAGAAATAATAATTCAATTGGATCTTCACTAAGGAAAGACTACTAGAGCTCGCAAACCATTCAAATTGTACTTGACTGAATTCGTAGACTGTGTCCGACGAAAACACGTGGTTCCTAAAAAACGAGGTGGCCAACTCGTTTTCACATTAAATCCGCTTACACAAAGGTCTCCCACCTTCGGGACGACTGTAGCAGCAGTACTAGTAATGCAGACGAGGGTGAGAGGTGGGGTAGCACAGGGAAAACAGGAGGTCGACGAGAGCTCAAACGACGAAACTTGTGCCTGGCTGCCTTGTCGTGCAGCCACGTAGAGACGCGCTCCCTTGTTGTGCAGACACATGGAGACGCCGACAAGTGGAGGTGGAGGAAAGCTTGTTCTTCAAAACGGGGCAAGTGGTGAGATGCTTCAACCCATAGAGATGGAAGGAACGCTCGCTCTTCAAAATGGGGCGAATGGAGAGACGCTTGCACCCATAGAGATGGAAGGAACGCTCGCTCTTCAAAATGGGGCAAATGGTGAGACGCTTGCACCCGTAGAGATGGAAGGAACGCTCGCTCTTCAAAACGGCGCAAATGGAGAGATGCTGGCACCCGTGAAGGTGGAAGAAACGCTCACTCTTCAAAATGGGGCGAATGGAGAGACGCTTGCACCCATGGAGGCGGAGAAAACGCTGGTACTTCAAACGGAGACGAATGGAGAGATGCTTTATATCTTGGATGGTGGCAAGCTGAGTCAGACGTCCAACACTTCGGACTGACAAGCAGAGAGACGTCCTGGCACTTCTGTCGGAGAGCAGGGAGCGGGCGTCGTGTACATGTGGTGGTTCACTTGTGAGGCGCTGTGCAGCTGGCGGGCGGAGTCTTTATACAACAAGCAATAATTCCAGTGGTCTATCATCCAATGAAAACACTCGGGCCTCGCCCAATTTTCCCCACTGTCCAATCACACGTCTCCTATTCCGCTCCACATTAGCTTGGACTAAGTTTGCAATGGTTGGATGGATAGATGGTGTCTTACGGCCCAGCAATCTCTCTAGGCAATTCGAGGCCATTAAGCACAAAATTCACCAAAACATTTCAAAGCAAACGTAAGGCAAATTACAGTGTTTTTAGTCACTCGCCTCCCATGAAACGCGTATAAAGACAAGATAGGCCAATTCTGAATTCAACCCTCAACACACAGTGGAAACCATGGTTGGCGACCCATGACAACAACACTCTAACGTTACTATTTTTAGAACGGTTGGCGGCCGCACTAACTCACCCAACACCTCAATAAATTCACATGGAAAGGTGTGTGTGNNTCTGCAAAACTGCTGCATAAGTTGCTTATTTGAACAACACGTGCAATTGTAACAACAACAGGAAGTCGCGTTATCTACTGTTACCGGTTGTCAAAGAAGTCGCAGTGCACGCGCAGCGGAAGCAAAAAGTCATCCATGCGACCTCTCCCTTGCAGAACTGTGCAGAACACCGACCAGCTGAGAGCCGAGCTGTTCCGGGCCATTGCCACCAACCAGATCTCCTGTTCCGCCATCTTTGTCGACGGCAACCAGGCCGAATACACAGACTTCGTCAACGTCATGCGCTCGAACAACGTCACCGTCAGGACCGCGTCTATCCCCTCTGACGTCACAAGCCGTCTGGAGGAGGTCATCCTGCGTCAGTTTGACAGTACGTCATCAGTTTATGCGTCGTAATGACGTATTTTGTGAGCAGAGACGTATCTCCCCCCCCCCCCCCCCCCCCCCCTCCCCCAGGTAACACTGTGCCGTGTGCGTGTTTTTCTTGAACTGTGCCGTATTGCATCAATCCGTCAATACCTTTCGGACACTACCTGTGCTAGACTAGTAACTGCCAGGATCACGTCACGACTGGATTACTGCAATTCAGTCCTGGTGGGGCTTCCTGCAGAACAACTAAACCGTCTGCAACGAATTCAAAACAGTGCGGCACGTCTGGTTCTTATGAAGGACAAGCGTGATCATGTGACACCCCTCCTGAAACATCTACACTGGCTTCCCGTTAATTTCCGCAGCCAGTACAAAATTGCTGTTTTGGCGTACCGTCATTTTGATTCAACCCTTCCGGCATATCTTTCGGCCTCCCTTTGTATCTATCACCCTTCCCGTTCTCTCCGCTCATTAAGTGAAAAGCTTATGAAAATTCCAAAGCGTAGTACCAAGTCTTTCGGAGAGCGTAGTTTCAGTTTCATTGCTCCCAGTGTATGGAATTCCCTGCCGGCTGGCCTACGTGATGCACCAACTATGTCCATTTTAAATCTCAGTTAAAAACCCATATGTTTCTCTTGCTTTTCTGTAACCTCATAGTTTTTTCAAGTCCTGGTATGATAGTCGTACGAATGTTGTACCATGTAGTATGGCTGACGAGTAACTGCGAGTAAATGTGGCTATGCCCGCGCATTGAGTTCTTGCAAGAAATGCGCGTTATAAATGCTATTTATTATTATTTATTATTACTAATCATATAGGAACCGGAACGAAAAAGTAGGCAGCGTTTGGTTTTGGAAACTGAATTACTACACGAACGGACTGACTGGACGTTGCTAATGAAGACAGCGATCACGAAAACCGAACTAAACAAGACAAAATAAAAACCAAAAATATCCGGAGATGCTCTTTAGATTTCCCTCGACTTGCAAATCCTAATTGTGAAGGACGCGTCTCAGTTTAATCACAACCATCTATGAGCGTACAGCTGTTTCGTCTTTCATGTTACATTGCTATGCAAGTTGAATCCTTTTCTAGTATTTTTTCAGCAGCCTTAACAATGGAATACTTTCTTTTTACATTGTTGCTGTTGTTATCGGTGTTGCTTTCTTTGTTTCGCCTCAGTCATTACATTCTCCTTCCAAAGATATCTCCTTCTCTCGGTCTCATTCTCTTCCTCTGTCTCATTCTCTTCCTCTCTCTCTCTCTCTCTCTCTCTCTCTCTCTCTCTCTCTCTCTCTCTGTCTCTCTCTCCTCTCTGTCTGTCTGTCTGTCTGTCTGTCTGTCTGTCTGTCTGTCTGTCTGTCTGTCTGTCTGTCTGTCTGTCTGTCTGTCTGTCTGTCTGTCTGTCTCACTCTCTCACTCTCTCACTCTGTCTCACTCTCTCTCACTCTGTCTGTCTGTCTGTCTGTCTGTCTCTCTCTCTCTCTCTCTCTCTCTCTCTCTCTCTCTCTCTCTCTCTCACACACACACACACACACATACAGAGGCACGCACGCACACACACACACACACACACACACACACACACACACACACACACTCACACTTGCGTCACAAGCTCGCCCTCACTTCTATGAATAAGCAACCCATGCTAACAGACCAGAGAACTAATAGAACACGAGTAATCTGTCTTCCGCAGCACCTTGACGCCCTGTCTGTTCATTCTCTGCGCTTGTCAGGCTGCTCGCAGTGTGAGGTGAAGAGTGGTCAGGGTTTTGCCCGCCACCCCACTTCCTGCGACCGTTTCATCACCTGCATGGTGGACATGGACGGCAACATCATCTCCTACGATCGATCCTGCCCTCCTGGCAGTCTGTGGGACCAGACCCAGCTTACCTGCAAGCACTTCGAGGAGTACCAGAGTGGCTGCCCCAGTAAGTGTCGGTGTGGAGATTTCAGTAGTGTGATACGGTGTGTTTTATGACTACAGTCTGTCTGTCTGTGTGTCTGTCTGTGTGTCTGTCTGTGTGTCTGTCTGTCTGTCTGTCTGTCTGCCTGTCTGTCTTGTCTGTCTTGTCTGTCTGTCTGTCTTGTCTGTCTTGTCTGTCTGTCTGACTGTCTGTCTGTCTGTCTGTCTGTCTGTCTGTCTGTCTTGTCTGTCTTGTCTGTCTGTCTGTCTGTCTGTCTGTCTGTCTTGTCTGTCTTGTCTGTCTTGTCTGTATGTCTTGTCTGTCTGTCTTGTCTGTCTGTCTGTCGATTGGTCTGTCTGTCTCTCTGTCTGTCTGTCTGTCTTGTCTGTCTTGTCTGTCTGTGTGTCTGTCTGTCTGTCTGTCTGTCTGTCTGTCTGTCTGTCTGTCTGTCTGTCTGTCTGTCTGTCTGTCTGTCTGTCTGTCTGTCTGTCTGTCTGTCTGTCTGTCTGTCTGTCTGTCTGTCTGTCTGTCTGTCTGTCTTGTCTGTATGTCTGTCTGTCTGTCTGTCTTGTCTGTCTTGTCTGTATGTCTTGTCTGTCTGTCTTGTCTGTCTGTCTGTCGATCGGTCTGTCTGTCTCTCTGTCTGTCTGTCTGTCTTGTCTGTCTGTCTGTCACTTCCTGCAGCCTTGTTCCTTCCTTGCCAGACTGGTGTTCCAACACTGTCTCCAACCAGCGCTACGGCACTGAGGCGTGCACTGCGTACTGGGAGTGCCAGGGAGGCAGGCCGCGCTATATGGCCTGCCCTGCTGGTCTGGGCTTCAGCAGGACCACCCTGGCGTGTCAGCCTGACCCCACCTGTGTCAGCACCAGCCGCAACAGTACGTGGAACTGAATGAAGGGATGCACAGAAGAATGCATGAACGGATGGAAAGAAAATGAGTT
>JAWQFJ010001392.1:35000-37500 GCA_034096865.1 Theodoxus fluviatilis
GCACAATGGTAGATTCATTAGATACGGAGCCTTTAGGCTTCTCAAACACTCACCCATCATAACGTTTCCTACTGCATCAGCTCATCAGGTACTCATTCTTTACACTCATCAAACACTGTCCTGAATAATTTTCCCCATCGCACCAGCTGCGCTGCACGTTTATAACAGTATTCCACAAAAGACTGGTCACCAAAATCTCCATTCTGCCAACCTGTAGCTGTACACCACACTGTAGGTGTCATCATGATGTTTCGGTTAAACTTCCACAATTGGGCCACTCTAGTGGACTCGTCCAAGGAGAAGGTGCGGGAATGACAGCGAAGATGACGTAACACACAAGCTGACGGGCCACAGCATCTGAGTAGCTGCATTTAACGTGGGCGTTTTCGCGCATACACACCCATGTAGAAACGCAGCCAATTAGATGCTGTGGCCTTTCAGCTTGTGTCTTACGTCCTCTTCGCAGTCTTTACCGCACCCCTCTCCTCGAACGAGTCCACTAGTGTGGCAGGCGTGCGGAAGTCTAACCGATCCTTCTGACGTCACCCCTGGCTTTGCAGCCTGCATCAAGGACAACTACCGCCTGATTCCCGAGAAGCCTTGCGGCTTTTCCGTGCGCGACGTGCAGCGCGACACTCCCTGGACCGAAACCAGCTGCCCCGAGGCCACTCGCTTCAACTTGGAGACATGCATGTGCGACATCCCTGACAAAGTGCGATGCATGCGTCCCGTGCCTTCCCAGCAGCCAATGCAACGAGGTCAGTGCTTTACTGGGCGCTGCGTGCACGACTTGCTTGTTTTTTTTTGCAAACTTTTGAATCTGGGAATCCATGCCAAAGCAGTTTAGTAGGAAGCGTCTAATTGGTTGATCGGCCGCATGGACTGTTTGAGGTAGAGCCTGATCCTTGTATAAATCTATTTCACGTATGGTTTTGACAACTGCATACGAAGGATTTCAAAATATAACGCTTCTTAAAATCCTCTTGAAGGGAGAAATAGACTGAGTGCGAGATGTTGATTGAACTTTTTGAATGTGAGATAATAGTTGATATGTTTTTAGAAGATTGCACGAGGAATGTTGGGACCAGTTCATCATTGCGGATGGATCAGGCTTTGAATCTTCACTTTTAACGCAAGGTTGAATTTTGATCATCTCATTCTGATCCGTGACCACTGTGTAGCGTTTTATTTTCTCGTTTGGAACCTTCCCTGACTGAGCCAGAGCAATAGCAGTCAGGGGTTACAACATAAGAGGAGAGCATCAAACTCGTCACCATACTTATCTACAGAGCTGCCAAATGTTTTCAGTGTAAACATGAAAGTCCAGTTTTCAGAGGCTCCAGCTGAGGAGATTGGCACCGAAATGCTCCGTCCGCCTCTTGTGCCCAGTAAAACTCATCACCATGCTTACTTCACAGAGCTGCCTGGAGGTCTGTGCATGGCGGACTTCTGCCTGACCTTCGATGAAAGCGCCCGAGTGTCCACCAGCAGTTCCTACCGCTACAGACCCTGGGTGGATGACTCCAACGATAACTCCGTCTCCAGCGGTCGTTCCGTCATCATCAGCGTACGTAGTCATCCCTCCTTCCTGCTGGCAGCCTTGTAGCATCATCGCCAGCATAAGTAGGCACCTCTCCTTCCTTCTGACGGCCGTGTAGTACGTCTCTAGCTGATGGTAAAACAGGATTGCTATTAAAGCTCTCCTATAGTTACCTAAATAACAGTTTGCCCAGAAGGCTACTCAGCAGGTATTGTGCTCCAGTTTTAAATTTTGCTTCATTTCCTCACGGCAGGTGTACCTTGTGTTACACAGCTCGACTTGGCTTGTTTCCTGTAAGAAATAAGTCTAGGGGAAAAACACACACACACACAGCCGAAATGGCAACACTATCTCACACAGTCATTCTATCAAACGATGGAACACGACAGAATAAACAGCGAGGACAAAGCTCTATTGATTCAATAACAATAAAAATGGATAATTAATGTTAATAATGATAAGGGAGAAATAATAATTCATTTGGATCTTCACTAAGGAAAGACTACTAGGGCTCGCCAACCATTCAAATTGTACTTAACTGAATTCGTTAACTGTGTCCAACGAAAACACGTGGTTAAATAAAACAACAAGGTGGCCAACTCAGTTTCACATTAAGTCTGCTTACACAAAGGTTTCCCACCTTCGGGACGACTGTAGCAGTGATACTAGTAATGCAGAGGAGGGAGAGAGGGGGTGGTAGCACAGGGAAAACAGGAGATCAACGAGAGCTCAAACGACGAAACTTGTGCCTGGCTGCCTCGTCGTGCAGCCACGTAGAGACGCACTCCCTCGTTGTGCAGACACGTGGAGACGCCGATGTGTGGAGGCGGAGGAAAGCTCGTTCTTCAAATGGGGCGAATGGTGAGATGTGCAGACATGTGGAGATGAAAGGAATGATCGCTCTTCAAAGCGGGGCGAATGGAGAGACGCTTGCACCCGTGGAGGTGGAAGGAAACGCTG
>JAWQFJ010001392.1:42500-51155 GCA_034096865.1 Theodoxus fluviatilis
GCAGAGAAAGAGGTGGGAAGACAACATCAAAGAGTGGACAGGCTTGACCTTTGCTGACTCACAGCGAGCCACAGAGGATAGAGATCGATGGAGGAAGATTGTCCGAAAGTCATCAGTGATGCCTCAAAAACCCATCTAATGGTTAAGTGACTGAACTGAACTGTTGCATTCGAGAAAATATTGAGCTCATTCACAGTCGCTCAGTCTACTACGTGGCAATGAGTGCGTTCTGGTATGGATGGCGCGCGCGTGTGTATGTGTGTGTGTGTGTGTGTGTGTGTTTGTGAATGTGTGCATCTGCGAGCGCGTTTGTGAGTGTGTGTGTGTGTGTATGTGTGTGTGTGCGTTTGTGTGTAGAATGTGTGTAGAATGCATGTATGTGTGTGTGTGTGTGTGTGTGTGTGTGTGCAGTCGCGCATGCACATGTATGCGTGTGTGTGTGTGTGTGTGTGTGCGCGTGCATATGTCTGTTTGTTTGTGTGCGCGTGTTTGTGTATATGTGTGTGCATGTGTGCATGTGTGTGTATATGTGTGTGTGTGTGAGTGCGTGCGTATACGTGTGTGTGTGCGCGTGCGTGCGCGCGTATGTATATGTGTGCGTGCGTACGTGTGTGTGTGTGTGCATGTGTGTGTGTGCATGTGTGTGTGCATGTGTGTGTGTGCATGTGTGTGTGTGCATGTGTGTGTGTGCATGTGTGTGTGTGTATGGGCGCCCACGCGCGTGTACCTTGCATAACAAAACTGATCTTTAAATAATAATCACATAACATAATCTAGATGACAGTAACATACAGCCAGAGCCGCTTAATGTCCCCGACATCAGCTGGAACCCCTGGCTGCTGGGCTTTCGGGGCCTGCTCCACTGTAACTGTTCATCTGTTCTACCTTGAACACAGGAATGTTGCCACCTTTATGCATGCGTGTACAAGCGGCCCTGGTTTGCTTCAGGCGGAGCGCTGTCTGTTGCCACCTTTATGCATGCGTGTACAAGCGGCCCTGGTTTGCTTCAGGCGGAGCGCTGTCTGTTGCCACCTTTATGCATGCGTGTACAAGCGGCCCTGGTTTGCTTCAGGCGGAGCGCTGTCTGGCAGGAAGATCAAGACCACGCAGTATCCCCTTCAGTTTGGCTACCAGTCCACTGGCGAGCCCTTCGTGGGCCAGATGGACAACGTGAGTTATTCCCCTTGCCTCTGTATGCCGCTCCCCCTTCTTTCCGAAAATAGCCAACGAGAGGTAGGTTCCTTGATCTTGTTACCTCTACCAAAGGGGTTATGTTTTTCCCTCGGTTAGTTGGTTTGCTCGTTCTCTAGTTCGTTTTTCGGCAAAATAACTCCAAAACTTCCAATCGGATTCTACTGAAATTTGGTGCAAAGTCAGGATTTCAGCTAAGGAACAATCCATTAAATTTTAGATAATGTATGCTATCTCATTATTAAAACGTAGAAAGTTGAAATGGAGACGATAGGATAGAAGACAAAGAAAAAGCGACAATCTTCATCTAAAACATCTTCGACACGCGTAAGAAGTGAACGTACGTACTTCCAGATGGACCAGCAACTTATCTTGTATCCTATTGACTCCATTTTAACACATTTTCGTGTTGATAATAAGACCAAAAACTGTATATTGCAGTGATGGTTTTGTCATGTGATACGGTCGATAGGCGGCCATCTTGTTTTGAACTGCGGAGTTTGCCTTTCTTTCCTTTCGTACTCCCAGTTGCCTCCCCTGATATGCTTCGGCGTCCATCTCCATTGCGATACAGCTGTACCAGTTACTTCCCTTGCTCTGTTTTTTGTGCTGGCTCAGTTCTCCTTCAGAGTTTGGTACATTGGTGCTGGACACATCTTGGACAGTTGTTCATTATTTAGATGGTTTACTCACAGGGAATTTTTCACAGACACCCCCGTCTCACCACAGTTTGAAATCAGTTCCTATCTCTACTAGCTTACAATGTCAGTCATGAGTGAATAAACATATGTAATTTTCCCAACCCATCTTCCTGAAGATAAAGCTTCCTCTCACCCGATGTCTCAGTTTCTGCCCTCATCAGCATTTTCGCGCTCTCAGTATTTGTTTTCCCAGCAATGGTATTGGTTGTTTGATTGTGAGACGAAATTCTCGTCTGTTGCAGAAATCGCACTCATACTCATGTTCTGATAGCTATTTTGTCTTCTTAACGAAAAAAAAAGTATGCATAGAAGAGAAGAGGCCTATATATTTAAGTTTACGAGAGCACGCCCATGCATTATTCCAGTAATCAAGTGCATTTTATCACATACGTACTATGTTGTGGCAATTAAAGGCCATTTTGACGGTATTAAATTTCTGTTCTCAACGAATTTCAGTGCTGATTTGATACAGCTTAAATATAAAGCCAATGATAACATGATTTGAGTAGTTCAATTTTTGACTGTTTTATCCTTTTTATTCCCTCCAGATCTGCGTCTACAGAGAGTGCAACAACCCCGACAGCGTGTAATACAGCTGCCTCTCTGCTCAAAGCTCAAAGCTTGCTTTACCATCGGGACCCCTGGTCACCAGACGTTCCATTTCTGGCATATCCAGGACCTGCCAGCTCCGATTACGCGTAGAATCCGATCCAATCCATTTATGTAGGAATTATCGACCGTACTTGATCCGATTGCAGTCCTCGCGTTTACATCAATGCCGCACCTAATTGTGACAATAAAGTCTTCTTAAAAAAACAAACTCAAATGTTGTTTTTCCCCCCTACATATCTCCACAGTAGATGTCAATGACAAATCAGAAATGGAAGGCCAGTAACAAACAAACAAACAAACAATAAAAAGCTTCATATTATGTCGTGTCGATTCACGACCTTTTTCATTCGTTTGTTCTTTCCATTTTGTTTCTCCTAGTCCTGATTCACCTTGTTTTCTTCATCTTTCTTATTCACTGTCTTACTCTTTGTCCATGTCCTTGTCGTTGCCATCACTGGCCTTAAATAGGCTAGAAATGCTGATAGGCCGCACGAGTCAAATCATCATCATCATCATCATCATCATCATCATCATCATCATCATCATCATCATCATCATCATCATCATCATCATCATCATCATCATCATCATCATCATCATCATCACCATCATCATCATCATCATCATCATCATCATCTTCATATTCGTCTTCGTTTTCAGCAGCTTCGTCTTTGACTTCGTCTTCTTTTTCGTCATTGTCATTGTCGTCGTCGTCGTCGTCGTCATTATCGTTGTCGTCGTCATCATCGTCGTCATCGTCTTTTCATAACATGCCGTTTGGTTCGTCAGAGGCAGAGGGAGACCACCTTGGGAGTCTAGGTCTGCGTACAGTCAAGCATCTTCCTCCTCGAAATGGAAGGTTGAGTGATCAGGCTTGTAGCAGCCTGAGGAGCCGGCGGACAAAATTGAATTGCCTCACTGCTCAATTGAATAACCCAATCAGTCGCGCCAGCTTTTTTTTTTTTGGAAACCCGATGGAAAGAGTGTCACGAGCAAGTGGAATCAGTGGAGATTTCGCTAAGGTGACATTCTGCCGCCAAAGCGAACATATTAAAAGATGGAGCAAAACGTTCTCATACCGTTTTACCAATTTTACATGATGCATGTCTTTGAGATTCCAGGGCATACAACGAGCATCAAAGAAATTTGCTGGCAGTGGACAGTGAGGACAATTGGTTTTCTCTATGAAAGAGCTACATTCAGACAAATATGCCGTTGCTGCCACCTAGAATCTCTTCAAAGGCATAAATGGTGATCTTATATAAAAGCTACATCTCACTACAAAATCTGAAGTTTTCACCCAGCAACAAATTAGCTTTGCTACTCACTCGTAGCTTTCAAACTACATCCATTGGTTTTCATCAGTAAGACGTGGATTCTAACATGAGCTGATGTTCATTCAACACAACACTGTGACAGATTTCGGTAACGTGACTGAGCAAATGTTCAGAGAGTTGATGGCAATGCATGCTGTCCTTAGTCCCCGTGGAGGGTGAACATGATGGTGGCTGTTTAAAAATCCTTACAAACAGTACACTCAACAGTTCAAGATGGCATTCGTTCTTAGCTGCAGAGGACCGATGGGTGCTGTCCGAAAAATACGAAGTAAGAAGGAAACAATGTTTTCGTTCCTGAGTGAAAGTGTGAGGCTTAGCAGTACGATACTGCAATCACGAGTTTACTTCTCTCACACTTCAAGTAACTCGGTAGGCACTCCAAGTGTTCTGACGCAATCACAAGTACAAGTTTACTTTGAAAGTTGTTCTTGGAAACAATATCCTCAGAGAAATAAGACGGACCTCGTTATGGTTGTTGAAATATTGTGTCTCTATCAGCCTCAGTAGGCCATGAAAGGCTGTTGATCATGACAAACAATAGATCAAGTGAAGTATCTATTTCCTTACTCATTCGCCTGTTACGAATCGCGTAGATAGAAGTCGTGGATATGTGTTTCTTTCTATTCAACACGGGGTGGATTTTTCTAAATAAGGTGAAAAGAGATTCAGTCGAAACATTGTCCTTAGGATCCAGCTATGGAAAAAAGAAGTCCGAAGTGACGACACACTGCTCGACGAATCTTTGCATGCCTAGGGTGAAGCTGGGGTCCTGTGAGAGCATTCTGAAGGACTGCGATGAACTCCCCATGCACAACAGATTCAGCATCCATTTGGGAAACTCTACAAAGAGTAAACATGGTTCTGGTACCTGGTTGTGTGCGTTGTATCTGGCTGTCACTGCTTTTGTCATCGTGCCGGTAAAGATTCGATCAGGCGGTGCAACGATTGGAGGCTAATGCGTAACATGGTTAGAAACAAAAATATCCCTCACAGGATCGCTCATACAGCTAACACCTGCATCCTTTTACCGATCCTTATTTTCATGGTTTATTGTAATCACATACACTAATTACGAATTGATCTGTGAATAAGATGTGCCTGTCCTAGACCAACGGTTAGAGACAGATCGCTTTGCCTGCGAGATCAAAGCCTCGGCGGAAGGTATCGCGACTTACCTCCCCTGACAACACGATTTTCCCTTTCTCCTGACTCAGCAGAATCCGTTTTTAGATTGAAGTCACATGACCTCATTTGGCACGAGTACACTTCTTGTCAGTCGCAGCAGGCAGACGACTGGCTCAGTGGAGGAGGAAGGGAGGGGGGGGGGGGGGGGGGGGGGGGGAGAGCGAGAGCGAGAGAGAGCGAGAGCGAGAGCGAGCGAGAGAGAGAGAGAGAGAGAGAGAGAGAGAGAGAGAGAGAGAGAGAGAGAGAGAGAGAGAGAGAGAGGGAGGGAGGGAGGCAGACAGACAAGGAGGGAAGGGGTCAGACAGAGAAACGGGGGGAGGGGGGAGACCAGATTCAGGGAGAGGGACGGTGGTAGGCGGATGGACACACACACACGCACACACACACACACACACACACACACACACACACACACACACACACACACACACACACACAAATAGACAGACAGAAGGACGGACGGACAAACAGACACACAGACATACCGAGACAGAGAGGCAGGCAGACATGCAGGCAGGCAGACATGCAGACACGGGCAGGCAGGCAGGCAGACAGGCAGGCAGGCAGACAGGCAGGCAGGCAGGCAGACAGGCAGGCAGGCAGGCAGACAAACAGACAGACAGATAGGCAGGGAGGGAGGGAAGGAGGGGGGGGGGGGCAGACAGACAGACTCGCAAACTCAGACTCACAAACGGACCAAAAACCGGACAGACAGACGGACAGACGGACGGACAAATAGTCGGACACACGCATGCACGCGCACACGTACGTAGCCAGATCCAGAGGGACAGAGAAGACGGAAAAACAGAGAGAAACAGACACAGCAAGGGGAGGGACCCCAAATCAATACACCTCAAACGCAGTGGCGATAGCTTCCCATCTACCCATGGCGGTCTGGTCAACATTGCAGACTGTAGGCTGACTTTGACCCTTGTCTCAGCTTCAGAGAGCCCTGCACGGCTCCAAAAGACACAGAGGGATGGGGAATCACGTGGGACAAACCAGAAATAACACGGCCCCTGCTCCTGTCGGAGCATGGGGGAGCATGAAAACCTGGACACCGAGGTCGCGAACAAAGCGTCGATTGCCTCCCCTGAATAGCTCTCCCAGGATTAGAGCCACGGAAGTCTGTCGGGCGCGTGACTGGGCCGGTGATGGCGCGAGACAAAAGAAGGTTCCACGATGAGAGGACCGCGGCCCCTGAGAGACCCAGCCAGCCAGAGGACTCGAGAGTGCGGCTTCGTGACTCTGCATGGAAGTCCAGCTCGCGCCCACACTCTCCACCCTACTCATCTCCTGTCTATTTCTCCCCCTACACCCCAACTCCCCACCCCCTCCCCTACCCCAGCGTCCTGAAATCCACTCCCCACCTTTTCTCGTACCTCTCCCCACGAACACAGCCTGATACGAAGGACGCTCCCGAAGGACGACCATCTTACCATTGGTTCTGACGTCTTTATGACGTCACGCCGCTGACCTCACGGCTAAATTTAGTAACAGACTTGTCTCATGGTGGTGGCTTGGTGCGTCATGGTTTATTCGGGGTGGAATGATTCTCTCGTGAGGTTTTATTTCAAAACTGCAGACAGAACGGAATCGTGGCAGTTAATTTCTTAGCTGTCGTCTGATCTTGTTTGTCTGCCTTTGATTCGACTTGTTATTCTCGTGGCTCTGCGATGTTGGCTGCATGAAATCAAGATAATGGTTGGTGAGCACGCTCTTTCATGAGAAAGTGCGATCTCACCAAACATTTCAAGCAGCGTTTCTCTGTGATTTTCAACGAAATTGCGCATTTCAATCACTTTTTAAATGCCAGGTAATCATGAGCTTGCCTGTGATTGAGTTGTGGCTGCCCATCACGAAACTTTGCGGACACAATTTGGAAAACAGAGTTATCACTAGAGAGCATTCTCAGAGCGCAAGCTACCTCCAAGGACGCCACAATTTCGATTCTGTGGCCTGTATAGCTTACTTCATTTTAGTGGCGGCTTGAGGTCTCGGGGTGCGGAGCGCATATACCAGCGTCATCAATAGTTTGACGTCATCAATAGTTTGACGTCATCAATAGTTTGACGTCATCAATAGTTTGACGTCATCAGCTTCGTGATAAGCGACAGAATTTCTCTATGGGACATTCTCACTTCTGAAACGGAAATGCAGCCCAAGTTTTGTCCCTTTACGTCTCCTAGTTCCGGTAGACTGGTAAAAATAGAAGCTCATGGGATGATCGCTAGATCGTGGCAAAAGGATGACATTAAAGCATGCAAAAAGATTAATTAGATTAAAAACTAATCGAAAATAGTCATATTAGACTGTTTTAACGTATACTTTCTGCACAAAACCCACAGAAGATAAGTAAACAAACCTCACCGTACGTAGTTATAGCTGGCTAGCAGACGTACGCGATCGAACCATAGTCACTACGCTAGCAGACGATCGAGCTAGTGTGATATAATGTTTCATGTAAAGCTCGAATGAGTAGCAGCAGATAACTGTTTAGTTCTGGCTTGAATTGACAATTTCGTTTCCCGGCCTGGTCTGGCGAGGACCGAAAATTCACTATCATCCAGTCGATCAACTTGCGCGCACTCGTATCGGCGTAATGTATAACTTCACGTAGTTCGGCTTGTGGAGATGATATTATTAACCGTAGATTTTAGTTGTGCGGGGTAGACCACCCGCCAAAAATTTTGAATAGTGCTTTTGATATCAATGTTTAGTAATTATTGTCGGATCAGATAGCGAAACGATCACAAGCAACTTAAACGAGCTTGGGGGCAGCGCTTACGTTTGATTCGGCAGCTGCAGTCGAACTCATCTGTCAATCGTGTCTGACATCACACTTTGAGATTTCAATAACTTCATGAAGTTGCAGTAGTTGCTTGTTTGCTGGAATGCCATGTAGCTTGACAAGTTTTCCATCAATAATTTTGCCACGATGGTTATGGCAAATGACACAGTACTGTTTTCCAAGTGCAGACGAAATATTCGAGAACGCAACCGGCAGCTGCAGTCGAATTCGATCGGTCAATCGATGTCTGACATCACACTTTGAGATTTCAATAACTTCATGAAGTTGCAGTAGTTGCTTGTTTGCTGGAATACCATGTCGGATCAGATAGTGAAACGATCACTCGTGCATCGAGTTTTGATGCGATTGCGAGACCACGACACTCCCCGCAGGTGTGTTTTGTTTGCGTTGTAAAGTTTGAGTACTAGCTGTAAGTGTAAAAATAGTCACTTATTAATATAATCGGTGATTTTAGTTGTAATGAAACTTTTTGTGTGTTTTAATGCCATTTTCTTGTCATTATCGACCCGATCTTACAAGTTAGGCCTAAAGGCTATACATTACGCCGTGCGGGCAAGTTGATCACTCGACTCGATTTGATAGTGAATTTTCGGTCCTCGCCAGACCAAGGAAACGAAATTGTCAATTCAAGCCAGAACTAAACAGTTATCTGCTGCTTCTCATTCGAGCTTTACATGACACAGTACTGTTTTCCACCCCCACATGCATGTACTTTGAGCGATCTAGCAAATATCTATTCAGTGCAGACGCTTCGAGAATCGACCGGAACTAGGTGATTCTACCTAACGCGTTGTTTTTCGACAGAGAGCGCCGAAGA